>OU342746.1:33990343-34163003 GCA_910589775.1 Avena eriantha | reverse complement strand
TGGATCCACCAGAGTTCATTGTATGTGTGTTCTATTCCTAAACCACATGGATCCACTAGATTCCATTGGATGTGTGTTCTTTTCATAAACCACATGGATCCACTAGATGCCTTTGCATTTGTGTTCTTTTCATGAACCAGATGGATCCACTAGAGTTTATTTCATGTGTGTTCTTTTCATAAACCACATGGATCCACTACAGTTCATTGCATGCGTGTTATTTTCATAAACCACATGGATCCACTAGAGTCCATTGCATGTGTGTTCTATGCCTAACCCACATGGATCCACTAGATACCATTACATGTGTGTTCTTTTCATAAACCACATTGATCCACTATAGTTAATTGCATGTGTGTTCTTTTCATAAACCACATGGATCCACTAGAGTTCATTGCATGTGTGTTCTATTCCTAAACCATGTGGTTCCAATAGATGCTATTGCATGTGTGTTCTTTTCGTAAACCACATGGATCCATTAGATGCCATTGCATGTGTGTTCTTTTCATAAACCACATGGATCCACCTGAGTTCATTGCATGTATGTTGTTTTTGTAGACCACATGGATCCACTAGAAACCATTGCATGTGTGTTCTTTTCATAAACCATATGGATCCACTAGGTTTCATTGCATGTGTTCTATGCCTAAACAAATGGATCTAGAAGATTCCATTGCATGTTTCTTCTTTTCATAAACCACATGGATCCACTAGAGTTCATTGTATGTGTGTTATTTTCACAAACCACATGGATCCACTAGAGTTCATTGCATGTGTGTTCTATTCACAAACAACAGGGAGCAACTAGATGCCAATGCATGGGTGCGGGTGTCCAACCATGTCCAGGAATCCTAGAAGCATGCTGGAATTCAACTCCAGCATGCATTCTACCACCATCTTGAATGTTGCTGCATCACCACAGACACTTGGATGTCTGTGTGTGTTAGTGTTGTTTTGGAAAAGAATACATGTAGTGATGCCACTCCAGCATGTTCGTTATTTTCATAAACGACATGGATCCACTAGATGTCATTGCAAGTGTGTTCTGTTCCTAAACCACATGGATCCACTAGATGTCGTTGCATGTGTCTTCTTTTCATAAACCACATGGTCCACTAGAGTTCATTGCATGTGTGTTTTGTCATAAACTAAATGAATCCACTAGAGTTCATTCCATGTGTGTCCAATGCTTTAACCACATGGATGCACTTGATGCCATTGCATGTGTTATATTTTCATAAACCACATGGATCCACTAGAGTTCATTGCATGTGTGTTCTTTTCATAAACCACATGGATCCACTAGATGCCATTGCATGTGTCTTCTTTTCGCAAACCACATAAATCCACAAGATGCCATTGCATGTGTGTTCTTTTCATAAATCACATAGATCCACTAGAGTTCATTGCATGTGTGTTCTTTTCATAAACCACATGGATCCACTACAGTTCATTGCATGCGTGTTATTTTCATAAACCACATGGATCCACTAGAGTCCATTGCATGTGTGTCCTGTGCCTAAACCACATGGATCCACTAGATACCATTACATGTGTGTTCTTTTCATAAACCACATTGATCCACTATAGTTAATTGCATCTGTGTTCTTTTCATAAACCACATGGATCCACTAGAGTTCATTGCATGTGTGTTCTATTCCTAAACCACATGGATCCAGTAGATGATATTGCATGCGTGTTCTTTTCATAAAGCATAGGTATCCACTAGAGATCATTGCATGTGTGTTCTATTCATAATCCACGTGGTTCCAATAGATGCCATTGCATGTGTGTTCTTTTCGTAAACCACATGGATCCATTTGATGCCATTGCATGTGTGTTCTTTTCATAAACCACATGGATTCACCGGAGTTCATTGCATGTATGTTGTTTTTGTAGACCACATGGATCCACTAGAAGCCATTGCATGTGTGTTCTTTTCATAAACCATATGGATCCACTAGATGTCATTGCATGTGTGTTCTATGCCTAAACAAATGGATCTAGAAGATTCCATTGCATGTTTGTTCTTTTCATAAACCACATGGATCCACTAGAGTTCATTGCATGTGTGTTCTATTCCTAAACCACATGGATCGACTAGATGCGATTGGATGTGTGTTCTTTTCATGAACCACAAGGATCCACTAGATGCCATTGCAGGTTTTTGTTCTTTTCATAAACCACATGGATCCACTAGAGTTCATTGTATGTGTGTTCTTTTCATAAACATGGATCCACTAGATTTCATTGCATGTGTGTTCTATTCATAAACCACATGGAGAAACTAGATGCCAATGCATGGGTGTGGGTGTCCAACCATGTCCTGGAATCCCAGAAGCATGCTAGAATTTAACTTCAGCATGCACTCTACCACCATCTTGAATGTTGCTGCATCACCACAGACACTTGGATGTATGTGTGTGTTAGTGTGGTTTTGGAATAGAATACATGTAGTGATGCCACTCCAGCATGTGTGTTCTTTTCATAAACCACATGGATCCACTAGATGTCATTGCAAGTGTGTTCTATTCCTAAACCACATGGATCCACTAGATGTCGTTGCATGTGTGTTCTTTTCATAAACCACATGGGTCCACTAGAGTTCCTTGCATGTGTGTTATTTTCATAAACTAAATGAATCCACTAGAGTTCATTCCATGTGTGTTCTTTTAGTAAACCGCATCAATCCACTAGATGCCATTGCATGTGTGTTCTTTTCATAAATCACCTGGATCCACTAGATGCCATTGCATCTGTGTTCTTTTCATAAACCACATGGATCCACTAGAGTACATTACATGTGTGTTCTTTCCAGAAACCACATGGATCCACCAGAGTTCATTGTGTGTGTGTTCTTCTCATAAACCACATAGATCCACAAGATTTCATTGCATGTCTATTCTTTTCATAAACCACGTGGATCCACTAGATGCCATTGCATGTGTGTTATTTTCATAAACCACATGGATCCACTAGATGTCATTGCATGTGTGTTCTATGCCTAAACCACATGGATCCACTAGATGCCATTGCATGTGTGTTCTTTTGATAAACCACATGCTTACACTAGAGTTCATTGCATGTGTGTTCTATTAATAAACCACCTAGATCCACTAGATGCCATTGCATGTGTGTTCATTTCATAAACCACATGGATCCACTAGATTCTATTGCATGTGTTATATTTTTTTTAAACCACATGGACCCACTAGATTTCATTGCATGTGTGTTCTTTTCATAAACCACACATATCCACTAGATGCAATTGCATGTGTGTTCTTTTCATAAACCACATGGATCCACTAGATTCCATTACTTGTGCGTTCTTTTAAGAAACCACATGGATCCACTAGATGCCATTGCACGTGTGTTCTATACCTAAACCACATGGATCCACTAGATGCCATTGGATGTGTGTTCTTTTCATATACCACATGGATCCACTAGAGTTCATTGTATGTGTGTTCTATTCCTAAACCACATGGATCCACTAGATTCCATTGGATGTGTGTTCTTTTCATAAACCACATGGATCCACTAGATGCCATTGCATTTGTGTTCTTATCATGAACCACATGAATCCACTAGAGTTTATTTCATGTGTGTTCTTTTCATAAACCACATGGATCCACTACAGTTCATTGCATGCGTGTTATTTTCATAAACCACATGGATCCACTAGAGTCCATTGCATGTGTGTTATGTGCCTAAACCACATGGATCCACTAGATACCATTACATGTGTGTTCTTTTCATAAACCACATTGATCCACTATAGTTAATTGCATGTGTGTTTTTTTCATAAACCACAGGGATCCACTAGAGTTCATTGCATGTTTGTTCTATTCCTAAACCACATGGATCCAGTAGATGATATTGCATGCGTGTTCTTTTTATAAACCATAGGTATCCACTAGAGATCATTTCATGTGTGTTCTATTCATAATCCACGTGGTTCCAATAGATGCCATTGCAAGTGTGTTCTTTTCGTAAACTACATGGATCCATTAGATGCCATTGCATGTGTGTTGTTTTCATAAACCACATGGATCCACCGGAGTTCATTGCATTATTGTTGTTTTTGTAGACCACATGGATCCACTAGAAGCCATTTCATGTGTGTTCTTTTCATAAACCATATGGATCCACTAAATGTCATTGCATGTGTGTTCTATGCCTAAACAAATGGATCTAGAAGATTCCATTGCATGTTTGTTCTTTTCATAAACCACATGGATCCACTAGAGTTCATTGCATGTGTGTTCTATTCCTAAACCACATGGATCCACTAGATGCCATTGGATGTGTGGTCTTTTCATGAACCATAAGGATCCACTAGATGCCATTGCAGGTTTTTGTTCTTTTCATAAACCACATGGATCCACTAGAGTTCATTGTATGTGTGTCCTTTTCATAAACAACATGGATCCACTAGAGTTCATTGCATGTGTGTTCTATTCATAAACCACATGGAGAAACTAGATTCCAATGCATGGGTGTGGGTGTCCAACCATGTCCTGGAATCCCAGAAGCATGCTGGAATTCAACTACAGCATGCATTCTACCACCATCTTGAATGTTGCTACATCACCACAGACACTTGGATGTCTGTGTGTGTTAGTGTGGTTTTGGAAAAGAATACATGTAGTGATGCCACTCCAGCATGTGTGTTCTTTTCATAAACCACATGGATCCACTAGATGTCATTGCAAGTGTGTTCTATTCCTAAACCACATGGATCCACTAGATGTCGTTGCATGTGTGTTCTTTTCATAAACCACATGGGTCCACTAGAGTTCCTTGCATGTGTGTTCTTTTCATAAACTAAATGAATCCACTAGAGTTCATTCCATGTGTGTGCAATGCTTTAACCACATGGATCCACTAGAGTTCATTGCATGTGTGTTCTTTTCATAAACCACATGGATCCACTAGATGCCATTGCATGTGTGTTCTTTTAGTAAACCGCATGAATCCACAAGATGCCATTGCATGTGTGTTCTTTTAATAAATCACATGAATCCACTAGATGCCATTGCATTTGTGTTCTTTTCATAAACCACATGGATCCACTAGATGCCATTGCATGTGTGTTCTTTTAGTAAACCACATGGGTCCACCAGAGTTCATTGTGTGTGTGTTCTTCTCATAAACCACATAGATCCACAAGATTTCATTGCATGTCTATTCTTTTCATAAACCACGTGGATCCACTAGATGCCATTGCATGTGTGTTATTTTCATAAACCACATGGATCCACTAGATGTCATTGCATGTGTATTCTATGCCTAAACTACATGGATCCACTAGATGCCATTGCATGTGTGTTCTTTTGATAAACCACACGCTTACACTAGAGTTAATTGCATGTGTGTTCTATTAATAAACCACCTAGATCCACTAGATGCCATTGCATGTGTGTTCATTTCATAAACCACATGGATCCACTAGATTCTATTGCATGTGTTATATTTTTTTAACCACATGGACCCACTAGAGTTCATTGCATGTGTGTTCTTTTCATAAACCACACAGATCCACTAGATGTAATTGCATGTGTGTTCTTTTCATAAACCACATGGATCCACTAGATTCCATTACTTGTGTGTTCTTTTAATAAACCACATGGATCCACTAGATACCATTACATGTGTGTTCTTTTCATAAACCACATTGATCCACTATAGTTAATTGCATGTGTGTTCTTTTCATAAACCACATGGATCCACTAGAGTTCATTGCATGTGTGTTCTATTCCTAAACCACATGGATCCAGTAGATGATATTGCATGCGTGTTCTTTTCATAAAGCATAGGTATTCACTAGAGATCATTGCATGTGTGTTCTATTCATAATCCACGTGGTTCCAATAGATGCCATTGCATGTGTGTTCTTTTCGTAAACAACATGGTTCCATTAGATGCCATTGCATGTGTGTTCTTTTCATAAACCACATGGATCCACCGGAGTTCATTGCATGTATGTTGTTTTTGTAGACCACATGGATCCACTAGAAGCCATTGCATGTGTGTTCTTTTCATAAACCATATGGATCCACTAAATGTCATTGCATGTGTGTTCTATGCCTAAACAAATGGATCTAGAATATTCCATTGCATGTTTATTCTTCTCATAAACCACATGGATCCACTAGAGTTCATTGCGTGTGTTTTCTATTCCTAAACCACATGGATCCACTAGATGCCATTGGATGTGTGTTCTTTTCATGAATCACAAGGATCCACTAGATGCCATTGCAGGTTTTTGTTCTTTTCATAAACCACATGGATCCACTAGAGTTCATTGTATGTGTGTTCTTTTCATAAACAACATGGATCCACTAGAGTTCATTGCATGTGTGTTCTATTCATAAACCACATGGAGCAACTATATGCCAATGCATGGGTTTGGGTGTCCAACCATGTCTTGGAATCCCAGAAGCATGCTGGAATTCAACTGCAGCATGCATTCTACCACCATCTTGAATGTTGCTGCATCACCACAGACACTTGGATGTCTGTGTGTGTTAGTGTGGTTTTGGAAAAGAATACATGTAGTGATGCCACTCCAGCATGTGTGTTCTTTTCATAAACCACATGGATCCACTAGATGTCATTGCAAGTGTGTTCTATTCCTAAACCACATGGATCCACTATATGTCGCTGCATGTGTGTTCTTTTAATAAACCACATGGGTCCACTAGAGTTCCTTGCATGTGTGTTCTTTTAATAAACTAAATGAATCCACTAGAGTTCATTCCATGTGTGTGCAATGCTTTAACCACATGGACCCACTAGATTTCATTGCATGTGTGTTCTTTTCATAAACCACACATATCCACTAGATGCAATTGCATGTGTGTTCTTTTCATAAACCACATGGATCCACTAGATTCCATTGCATGTGTGTTCTTTTAGTAAACCGCATGGATCCACTAGATGCCATTGCACGTGTGTTCTATACCTAAACCACATGGATCCACTAGATGCCATTGGATGTGTGTTCTTTTCATATACCACATGGATCCACTAGAGTTCATTGTATGTGTGTTCTATTCCTAAACCACATGGATCCACTAGATTCCATTGGATGTGTGTTCTTTTCATAAACCACATGGATCCACTAGATGCCATTGCATTTGTGTTCTTATCATGAACCACATGAATCCACTAGAGTTTATTTCATGTGTGTTCTTTTCATAAACCACATGGATCCACTACAGTTCATTGCATGCGTGTTATTTTCATAAACCACATGGATCCACTAGAGTCCATTGCATGTGTGTTATGTGCCTAAACCACATGGATCCACTAGATACCATTACATGTGTGTTCTTTTCATAAACCACATTGATCCACTATAGTTAATTGCATGTGTGTTTTTTTCATAAACCACAGGGATCCACTAGAGTTCATTGCATGTTTGTTCTATTCCTAAACCACATGGATCCAGTAGATGATATTGCATGCGTGTTCTTTTTATAAACCATAGGTATCCACTAGAGATCATTTCATGTGTGTTCTATTCATAATCCACGTGGTTCCAATAGATGCCATTGCAAGTGTGTTCTTTTCGTAAACTACATGGATCCATTAGATGCCATTGCATGTGTGTTGTTTTCGTAAACCACATGGATCCACCGGAGTTCATTGCATTATTGTTGTTTTTGTAGACCACATGGATCCACTAGAAGCCATTGCATGTGTGTTCTTTTCATAAACCATATGGATCCACTAAATGTCATTGCATGTGTGTTCTATGCCTAAACAAATGGATCTAGAAGATTCCATTGCATGTTTGTTCTTTTCATAAACCACATGGATCCACTAGAGTTCATTGCATGTGTGTTCTATTCCTAAACCACATGGATCCACTAGATGCCATTGGATGTGTGTTCTTTTCATGAACCTTAAGGATCCACTAGATGCCATTGCAGGTTTTTGTTCTTTTCATAAACCACATGGATCCACTAGAGTTCATTGTATGTGTGTCCTTTTCATAAACAACATGGATCCACTAGAGTTCATTGCATGTGTGTTCTATTCATAAACCACATGGAGAAACTAGATTCCAATTCATGGGTGTGGGTGTCCAACCATGTCCTGGAATCCCAGAAGCATGCTGGAATTCAACTACAGCATGCATTCTACCACCATCTTGAATGTTGCTACATCACCACAGACACTTGGATGTCTGTGTGTGTTAGTGTGGTTTTGGAAAAGAATACATGTAGTGATGCCACTCCAGCATGTGTGTTCTTTTCATAAACCACATGGATCCACTAGATGTCATTGCAAGTGTGTTCTATTCCTAAACCACATGGATCCACTAGATGTCGTTGCATGTGTGTTCTTTTCATAAACCACATGGGTCCACTAGAGTTCCTTGCATGTGTGTTCTTTTCATAAACTAAATGAATCCACTAGAGTTCATTCCATGTGTGTGCAATGCTTTAACCACATGGATCCACTAGAGTTCATTGCATGTGTGTTCTTTTCATAAACCACATGGATCCACTAGATGCCATTGCATGTGTGTTCTTTTAGTAAACCGCATGAATCCACAAGATGCCATTGCATGTGTGTTCTTTTAATAAATCACATGGATCCACTAGATGCCATTGCATTTGTGTTCTTTTCATAAACCACATGGATCCACTAGATGCCATTGCATGTGTGTTCTTTTAGTAAACCACATGGGTCCACCAGAGTTCATTGTGTGTGTGTTCTTCTCATAAACCACATAGATCCACAAGATTTCATTGCATGTCTATTCTTTTCATAAACCACGTGGATCCACTAGATGCCATTGCATGTGTGTTATTTTCATAAACCACATGGATCCACTAGATGTCATTGCATGTGTATTCTATGCCTAAACTACATGGATCCACTAGATGCCATTGCATGTGTGTTCTTTTGATAAACCACACGCTTACACTAGAGTTAATTGCATGTGTGTTCTATTAATAAACCACCTAGATCCACTAGATGCCATTGCATGTGTGTTCATTTCATAAACCACATGGATCCACTAGATTCTATTGCATGTGTTATATTTTTTTAACCACATGGACCCACTAGAGTTCATTGCATGTGTGTTCTTTTCATAAACCACACAGATCCACTAGATGTAATTGCATGTGTGTTCTTTTCATAAACCACATGGATCCACTAGATTCCATTACTTGTGTGTTCTTTTAATAAACCACATGGATCCACTAGATACCATTACATGTGTGTTCTTTTCATAAACCACATTGATCCACTATAGTTAATTGCATGTGTGTTCTTTTCATAAACCACATGGATCCACTAGAGTTCATTGCATGTGTGTTCTATTCCTAAACCACATGGATCCAGTAGATGATATTGCATGCGTGTTCTTTTCATAAAGCATAGGTATTCACTAGAGATCATTGCATGTGTGTTCTATTCATAATCCACGTGGTTCCAATAGATGCCATTGCATGTGTGTTCTTTTCGTAAACAACATGGTTCCATTAGATGCCATTGCATGTGTGTTCTTTTCATAAACCACATGGATCCACCGGAGTTCATTGCATGTATGTTGTTTTTGTAGACCACATGGATCCACTAGAAGCCATTGCATGTGTGTTCTTTTCATAAACCATATGGATCCACTAAATGTCATTGCATGTGTGTTCTATGCCTAAACAAATGGATCTAGAATATTCCATTGCATGTTTATTCTTCTCATAAACCACATGGATCCACTAGAGTTCATTGCGTGTGTTTTCTATTCCTAAACCACATGGATCCACTAGATGCCATTGGATGTGTGTTCTTTTCATGAATCACAAGGATCCACTAGATGCCATTGCAGGTTTTTGTTCTTTTCATAAACCACATGGATCCACTAGAGTTCATTGTATGTGTGTTCTTTTCATAAACAACATGGATCCACTAGGGTTCATTGCATGTGTGTTCTATTCATAAACCACATGGAGCAACTATATGCCAATGCATGGGTTTGGGTGTCCAACCAGGTCTTGGAATCCCAGAAGCATGCTGGAATTCAACTGCAGCATGCATTCTACCACCATCTTGAATGTTGCTGCATCACCACAGACACTTGGATGTCTGTGTGTGTTAGTGTGGTTTTGGAAAAGAATACATGTAGTGATGCCACTCCAGCATGTGTGTTCTTTTCATAAACCACATGGATCCACTAGATGTCATTGCAAGTGTGTTCTATTCCTAAACCACATGGATCCACTATATGTCGCTGCATGTGTGTTCTTTTAATAAACCACATGGGTCCACTAGAGTTCCTTGCATGTGTGTTCTTTTAATAAACTAAATGAATCCACTAGAGTTCATTCCATGTGTGTGCAATGCTTTAACCACATGGACCCACTAGATTTCATTGCATGTGTGTTCTTTTCATAAACCACACATATCCACTAGATGCAATTGCATGTGTGTTCTTTTCATAAACCACATGGATCCACTAGATTCCATTGCATGTGTGTTCTTTTAGTAAACCGCATGGATCCACTAGATGCCATTGCACGTGTGTTCTATACCTAAACCACATGGATCCACTAGATGCCATTGGATGTGTGTTCTTTTCATATACCACATGGATCCACTAGAGTTCATTGTATGTGTGTTCTATTCCTAAACCACATGGATCCACTAGATTCCATTGGATGTGTGTTCTTTTCATAAACCACATGGATCCACTAGATGCCATTGCATTTGTGTTCTTATCATGAACCACATGAATCCACTAGAGTTTATTTCATGTGTGTTCTTTTCATAAACCACATGGATCCACTACAGTTCATTGCATGCGTGTTATTTTCATAAACCACATGGATCCACTAGAGTCCATTGCATGTGTGTTATGTGCCTAAACCACATGGATCCACTAGATACCATTACATGTGTGTTCTTTTCATAAACCACATTGATCCACTATAGTTAATTGCATGTGTGTTTTTTTCATAAACCACAGGGATCCACTAGAGTTCATTGCATGTTTGTTCTATTCCTAAACCACATGGATCCAGTAGATGATATTGCATGCGTGTTCTTTTTATAAACCATAGGTATCCACTAGAGATCATTTCATGTGTGTTCTATTCATAATCCACGTGGTTCCAATAGATGCCATTGCAAGTGTGTTCTTTTCGTAAACTACATGGATCCATTAGATGCCATTGCATGTGTGTTGTTTTCATAAACCACATGGATCCACCGGAGTTCATTGCATTATTGTTGTTTTTGTAGACCACATGGATCCACTAGAAGCCATTGCATGTGTGTTCTTTTCATAAACCATATGGATCCACTAAATGTCATTGCATGTGTGTTCTATGCCTAAACAAATGGATCTAGAAGATTCCATTGCATGTTTGTTCTTTTCATAAACCACATGGATCCACTAGAGTTCATTGCATGTGTGTTCTATTCCTAAACCACATGGATCCACTAGATGCCATTGGATGTGTGGTCTTTTCATGAACCATAAGGATCCACTAGATGCCATTGCAGGTTTTTGTTCTTTTCATAAACCACATGGATCCACTAGAGTTCATTGTATGTGTGTCCTTTTCATAAACAACATGGATCCACTAGAGTTCATTGCATGTGTGTTCTATTCATAAACCACATGGAGAAACTAGATTCCAATGCATGGGTGTGGGTGTCCAACAATGTCCTGGAATCCCAGAAGCATGCTGGAATTCAACTACAGCATGCATTCTACCACCATCTTGAATGTTGCTACATCACCACAGACACTTGGATGTCTGTGTGTGTTAGTGTGGTTTTGGAAAAGAATACATGTAGTGATGCCACTCCAGCATGTGTGTTCTTTTCATAAACCACATGGATCCACTAGATGTCATTGCAAGTGTGTTCTATTCCTAAACCACATGGATCCACTAGATGTCGTTGCATGTGTGTTCTTTTCATAAACCACATGGGTCCACTAGAGTTCCTTGCATGTGTGTTCTTTTCATAAACTAAATGAATCCACTAGAGTTCATTCCATGTGTGTGCAATGCTTTAACCACATGGATCCACTAGAGTTCATTGCATGTGTGTTCTTTTCATAAACCACATGGATCCACTAGATGCCATTGCATGTGTGTTCTTTTAGTAAACCGCATGAATCCACAAGATGCCATTGCATGTGTGTTCTTTTAATAAATCACATGGATCCACTAGATGCCATTGCATTTGTGTTCTTTTCATAAACCACATGGATCCACTAGATGCCATTGCATGTGTGTTCTTTTAGTAAACCACATGGGTCCACCAGAGTTCATTGTGTGTGTGTTCTTCTCATAAACCACATAGATCCACAAGATTTCATTGCATGTCTATTCTTTTCATAAACCACGTGGATCCACTAGATGCCATTGCATGTGTGTTATTTTCATAAACCACATGGATCCACTAGATGTCATTGCATGTGTATTCTATGCCTAAACTACATGGATCCACTAGATGCCATTGCATGTGTGTTCTTTTGATAAACCACACGCTTACACTAGAGTTAATTGCATGTGTGTTCTATTAATAAACCACCTAGATCCACTAGATGCCATTGCATGTGTGTTCATTTCATAAACCACATGGATCCACTAGATTCTATTGCATGTGTTATATTTTTTTAACCACATGGACCCACTAGAGTTCATTGCATGTGTGTTCTTTTCATAAACCACACAGATCCACTAGATGTAATTGCATGTGTGTTCTTTTCATAAACCACATGGATCCACTAGATTCCATTACTTGTGTGTTCTTTTAATAAACCACATGGATCCACTAGATACCATTACATGTGTGTTCTTTTCATAAACCACATTGATCCACTATAGTTAATTGCATGTGTGTTCTTTTCATAAACCACATGGATCCACTAGAGTTCATTGCATGTGTGTTCTATTCCTAAACCACATGGATCCAGTAGATGATATTGCATGCGTGTTCTTTTCATAAAGCATAGGTATTCACTAGAGATCATTGCATGTGTGTTCTATTCATAATCCACGTGGTTCCAATAGATGCCATTGCATGTGTGTTCTTTTCGTAAACAACATGGTTCCATTAGATGCCATTGCATGTGTGTTCTTTTCATAAACCACATGGATCCACTAGAGTTCATTGTATGTGTGTTCTATTCCTAAGACACATGGATCCACTAGATTCCATTGGATGTGTGTTCTTTTCATAAACCACATAGATCCACTAGATGCCATTGCATTTGTGTTCTTTTCATGAACCACATGGAGCCACTAGAGTTCATTTCATGTGTGTTCTTTTCATAAACCACATGGATCCACTACAGTTCATTGCATGAATGTTATTTTCATAAACCACATGGATCCACTAGAGTCCATTGCATGTGTGTTCTGTGCCTAAACCACATGGATCCACTAGATACCATTACATGTGTGTTCTTTTCATAAACCACATTGATCCACTATAGTTCATTGTATGTGTGTTCTTTCATAAACCACATGGATCCACTAGAGTTCATTGCATGTGTGTTCTATTCATAAACCACAGGGAGCAACTAGATGCCAATGCATAGGTGTGGGTGTCCAACCATGTCTAGGAATCCTAGAAGCATGCTGGAATTCAACTCCAGCATGCATTCTACCACCATATTGAATGTTGATGCATCACCACAGACACTTGGATGTCTGTGTGTGTTAGTGTGGTTTTGGAAAATAATACATGTAGTGATGCCACTCCAGCCTGTGTGTTATTTTCATAAACCACATGGATCCACTAGATGTCATTGCAAGTGTGTTCTATTCCTAAACCACATGGATCCACTAGATGTCGTTGCATGTGTGTTCTTTTCATAAACCACATGGGTCCACTCGAGTTCGTTGCATGTGTGTTCTTTTCATAAACTAAATGAATCCACTAGAGTTCATTCCATGTGTGTCCAATGCTTTAACCACATGGATGCACTAGATGCCATTGCATGTGTTATCTTTTCATAAACCACATGGATCCACTAGAGTTCATTGCATGTGTGTTCTTTTCATAAACCACATGGATCCACTAGATGCCATTGCATGTGTGTTCTTTTCATAAACCACATGGATCCACTAGATGTCATTGCATGTGTGTTCTATTTCTACACCACATAGATCCACTATATTCCATCGCGTGCGTGTTCTTTTCATAAACCACATGGATCCACTAGAGTTCATTGCATGTGTGTTGTATTCCTAAACCACATGGATCCACTAGATGCCATTAGATGTGTGTTCTTTTCATAAACGACATGGATCCACTAGATGCTATTTCATGTGTGTTCTATTCCTAACCCACATGGATCCACTAGATGCCATTGCATGTGTGTTCTTTTCATAAACCACATGGATCCACTAGAGTTCATTGCATGTGTGTTCTATTCCTAAACCACATGGATCCACTAGATGCCATTGGATGTGTGGTCTTTTTATAAAACACATGGATCCACTAGATGCCATTGCATGTGTGTTCTTTTCATAAACCACATGGATCCACTAGAGTCCATTGCATGCGTGTTCTTTTCATAAACCACATGGATCCACTAGAGTTTATTGCATGTGTGTTCTATTCATAAACCATATGGATCCACTAGATGCCTTTTCATGTGTGTTCTTTTAATAAACCATATGGATCCACTAGATGACATAACATGTGTGTTCTATTCCTAAACCACATGGATCCACTAGATGCCATTACACATGTGTTCTTCTCATAAACCACATGGATTGTCGTTGTATTGGGAACGGTAGTACCTGAGAAGGTTTGATAGAGGTGTGGGGACTAGCAGGGAAGCTCTCGACGGTGTCTGCAGGCAGGATTGGGTACGAGCTAGTGTAGCGAGACACGATAAGTACCTAGGTTCGGAGCCCTCGTGAGGAGGTAAAACTCCTAGTCCCGCCGATCTGACTAAGGATAGAATACGGAGTACAATCGCTTCTTGAGCTGTATGTTCTAGCTACCTTCTTAAATGCTTAGAGTCCAACTCTTGGTACGAGAGCCATGCCCCTCCCTATATAGGTAGAGGGGCAACGGTCTCACTGACTAGTACGTCTGTCGGGTCCTAGCTGGCTGGTCATGTATAGTATCCGATATGGTATGTCCCGTCGTAGTACATGTCGTGTGGGTCATCGTGGGTACAGTGAATGCCATGCGAGTTTGTCGTCAGTACCCGACCATAGTGCCCTCATCATGAGCAAAGTCTTCGGAACGGACGCGTAGTTGCAGGTCTTGTCGCTATACCAGGGCATACCATGCACTATGCAGCACGTCATCCTATCCTCTTGATTGCATCCGGCTACGCTTGTGTAGCCGGTCTTAGATCTTGCCGCCCCTCCTGGTTCCGGCTATTGGCTGGTAGCCGGTACGAAGTCTCCGTGTTTGGCTATGATCTACTAGCCGAACGCGAACCACCTGCCTTAGTTCCTATCAGGTTGGGTTATCCGAGAGTCATCCCCCCGATACTAGCCCCCAAGCACGTGTAATTTTCGCCCTTAGGTGAAATGTGCATGCGCTCCTTCTTGAATTTGAAATCTGTGTCCAGCTACACGTGATGGTTGCGGTGCCTGTGACGTTAGTGCTGACGCCGGCCACACGCACATGCGCCATCATTGCGCTGCGACGTGCAGCGTAACATCGCGTCGCACGTCGCCTCGGGAACTGCAATCTAGCGATTTGGTTCCTGCCCGGGATCTTGTGCACACTCGGCCACGAGATCTAGAGAGGTAGTGGGGGTGGGGCACGGCCCGGTGAGCACCGCGTGGCACCATAGACGGTAGCCCTCCCCGCTCCTTAAAGGGCCGCCAGGGGGAGCCGCTTCCCCTTCCGCTCATTGCCTGCTCAGTCTTCCCATGCACCCTTGCTGCCTCGTCGTTGCCTCATGAGCACTTGTCGTCGGACTTAGTCGCGTCGCTCCTTTAGCATCGCTAGAGACATGGTCCATGGTCATTCGGCTCCCAGCACCATGCCGAACGAAATCATGATGGCTTCTGAGCGTGGCACGTGGTGCAGATCCTCCATCACCGAAGAGCACATCGAGAAGTACCGCGGCACCCGTGTCTTGCCGCCGGAGACGGATGTGAAGGTGCGGTTGGCGCTGGCGGAGGAGGAGTCGCTGCACCCAGCGGAGGGGGAGCGGGTCATCTTCCTCTCCCATCTTGCTCGCAGCTTCACGCTGCCCGTGCATCCCTTCTTCCCCACCTTCATTGCCTTCTTTGATCTGTGCCTCCACCACCTCGGCGCCAATGCCATCTGCACGCTCATGCACTTTGTGGCGTTTTGCGAGTGCTACCTCGAGATCCAGCCGGATCTCTGGCTCTTCTGCTGGCTCTTCTGCATCTAGCCACAGGTGCAATTCACGTAGGGGTCGCTGGTAACATGTGGATGTGCCTCCATCTACTCCCGCTCCGAAACCATCTACCCCAAGTTCAAGCTCCAGGATACAGTCTAGCTGTGGCAGCAGTCATACTTCTACGTCAGCAATGTCACCGACATAGACCGGATCAACCTGGCGGCTTTCCAGGACGTGGAGTCTAGCCGGCAGAATTGGGACTTGAAGTTCCACGGCAACAAGGCGGAGTAGGATGTGATGCTACACCGGATGCGCTCCCTCGTCATCGCTGGCTTAACCGGTCTGGACATCATGCTCACCTGGATGTCCCGGCTAATGATGTCATTGCAGCAGCACGCACACAAGATGTGCTACTACTCCGGCCGACTGGACCCCACCCGGCTATCTCACCATGATCACTCCTTCCACAACCTCAAGGAGTGGGTGTGGGCAATCACCAAGGAGCGACTGGAGGTTCGGGCAGGCCCTGTACATCCGCGACAACCGCGCACCTCGGGTAAGTTTCCTTGTCAGCCAGTTCTTTCTGTTTTTGGTCCGCCTTGTCATCCGGCTGATTTCTTGTCCTCTTTTCTTATGATAGAACTTCCCCTATATCATTCGGGAGGAGGGCGAGGACCCCCTTCAGAACTTCGCCCGACCTTCACGAGCCACACGCATGCCGGTCCGGCGAGGAGTCGGATGGGGATGCCGACGTCTTTCCTAACCGGAACGACGAGACAGCCCACGACCCCCACGCGTAGGTTGACAAGGAGGAGGAGGCCACGCCAGCTTCCGAACTGGCTTGGCACCGCGCGCCGAATGGCGACTCCAGCCTGTCTCGCGCTGGAGGGACCCTGTCTAGTCGGTCCAGCGCCGGGGGAAGCGGGTCCAGCCGGCCCGCAAGAAGGCGCCACCGCTAGTGGGCAGGGGTAAGTATTTTCCGCCCTTTTGCCTTGCATTTGTTCCTCTTTTTCCTCTTGCACAACTTTTTATGTCTTTTGCTTTCTTACTTGCTCCTTTTTCTTGTCATTTGCTTTTCAGCTCACTCACCTCCTTCGGTGCCACCAACCTGATGTGGGCGCCGACTGGCTCGCTGCCCCACGCACCGGATGTCGCACCGCCTTCCGCTACTGCTGTCGCTCCCACTGCTTCGCCCAGGGCTCCACATACGCCTCCGCGTCGTGCTGACCCGGCTACTATAACCAGGGCCGGAGATGCCCCGCCAACTATGGTGGTGTAGACGAACACGGCTGTAGCGACCCCACATAGTGGAGGTAGTTCCTCTATGGGGATGAGGAGGGCGGCAGCCGGTACGGAGCTGGTGGTTGTCGCGGACGACAACTCCGACAGCGAGCCGGGGGAGGAGTGGTGGATAACGGTTCTGGAGGCGAAGGAGTCGCTAACCGTCAACGCCGTTGACGATGATGCTTCTCCCGCTGCCTCGCTAGCGGACATGGCCGCCACCCTTGAGCTGGCGGTGAAGGGGATCCGGCTGCTGGAGGCCACGTCCGGGAGCAACCGGACCTTGGAGGAGAAGTTGGCCGCCGCCAACGACACCTCCTAGAGTAAGTCCTCTTACTCGGCTTTCATGTATGGTCACTTTCTTCTTTGTATTTTTATTTGCGGATAGCCGGTTTCCTGTATCCATCATGGTGTGGGCTCAGTGGGAGATCGATCGCCTGACCAAGGCGAACGACCGGCTGACCAAGTCCAATTCCAACCTCCGATTGCAGAACAAGGACTAGCACTCCAAGGTGGACCAGCCAGGCCTAGGCCTTCGATCTCACGCGGTCTTCGAATTCTTATAGCCGGATGTAGCGGTGTCGGAGATGATCACCCAGCTGGCGCCCAAGGTAACGGAGGTGCCGGCTGCCATAGATTGGCTAAGGGACCTGGCCGCATGAGGCAGAGCGGAGATGGCCTTAGCGCTCATGTTGTCCTGGTCCAAGGACACCGTTGAGAAGATCGACGGAGGCTTCCATGCTGGGCCAACCTTGTCGTGATCCGCGAAGCCCATCTGGAGCTCCGCGCCTCCGCCATCAAGATCGCCGGCTACACAGACGTCGACGAGGTCATCACCGACACGGAGTCTGCTGAGACATCGGAGACGGAGGCCGAGGCATCGTCGCAGCCGACTGCTAGAGATGTCAGGGTCGGGTCTGCTAGTGCGCCTCCTCCACCTCCTGAAGCCGCCTCCGGCCAGAATCATCCTCATGGCAAGGGTCCTGCCATCTAGACATGATCCCCGAGATTTTGGGTGAAATTGTAATTACTTTGCCTTGTTGAACTTGTTTGTTTGCGCCGGTTGTTTCTGATGCCAGTTGAACCTATGGGAGCTTCGACTCCCCTTTATTTAATCGTGTTGTTTGCTTGCTTCTATTTTGCTTGTGATCTTGCATGCTTCGAAGTTTTTATCCTTTGCCGGTTACAATTAGCCGGCTATCTTCGCCTGGCTGAACGCCTTTAGTCGGGGGAACTTCAACTTTGGTGGGGGTGCGCAAGCGCACCTACTAGGTGTAGGCCCCAAGATTCGGAGTAGCTGGTGAAGCCAGGTGCTTTGAATCTTCTTCTTTGTTTTCTTCAAGCTTTTAGCTTCTTCTGGCCAGATGCCTCTAGCCGGCTAATCCTAACCTTACCTGGACCAACCGATCACCACAACCGACAGTGGGGGCGTGCCAGCACACCCACTGGTATAGCCCTCGAGATTCGGAGTGGCTGACAAAGCCAGGTGCTTCAAATCTTCCTCCTTCTGTGCCCTTGCCCTCACCTGGGCTTCAAATATCCGGCTAAACTCCTTTAGCCAGTCGGAACTACATGATTCCACTAGGGGCTCCCGAGCTCATCCAGTGGGTGTAGCCCCCGAGATTCGGAGCACTCCATGAAGGCAAGGACTTCGAATCTTCTTTCCTTTTGACGACTGACTCGATGTAGTCATACAAAATAGACATACATATAGATCCATTGTCAATACATTAGCTGGTTAAGGTACTGCTTTTAAGCCGGAAAATAGCTTTGGTTTTTTTTGAAAACTAGTTTGTGCTTCTCTGGACAATTAGTCACTTTCCCGTGTGCTCTACTATTTATGCTAGGTCCTTGCCGGGCAGCTGGGTTGCGGTCTGCAGCCGGAATCAAAGGGAGCTGACAATACATTGCACACGATACTGGAGGCTCAGTAGCCGAATCATCTCAAACTAGGCACAAGGCCGGACCGCCCGATCTATCGCATCTTTTCCCTGTTTTTCATGTGGGATGCCTCGGGCTTTTGCTCTTGCTAGCCGGACAGCTGGGCTGCGGTCTATAGCTGAGACGAAGAGTGGGCCTCTAACACCATCGCACAGTACTCAGCTGGTTTATAGAATTAGCAGGCCGGGCCAGCCGGCGAGCCCCCGGGTAGGGGTTGCCGGAGACGGGAAAACTGAACCGGAAAACGAATATACACATGTTTCTGGCAAGGAGCCCCCGAGTATCTCTTGAGGTTCCGCATTTTTCATTCATAGAGTTCATGGGATACATACACTGCCAGACGACTAGGTGTAAAACGGGCGGAGCAGGGCCGCGTTCCAGGGGCGTTCCGTCTCCTCGTCCGACTTGTCCATCTTGTTCTTGCGTGGCTGCTGCGCGTCGATGAGGTAGTAGGAATTGTTGTGAAGCGCCCGACTGATGATGAAGGGGCCCTCCCAAGGAGGCGACAATTTGTGCATGCCCTTCGTGTCCTACACCAGTCAGAGAACCAGATCGCCCTCGCAGAACACGACAGGTCGAATCCGGCTCGAATGGTAATCACGTAGGTGCTGCTGGTATAGTGCTGATCTGGAGACTGCCAGCTCGCGGGCTTCCTCGAGGAGGTCCACGCCATCCTTCGTTGCCTCCTGATTGTCCTTTTCATTGTAGAGGAGCTTGCGCGGTGAGTCGAACTCGATGTCCGTAGAGAAGATGGCTTCAGATCTGTAGACGGGGAAGAACAGGGTGAAGCCGATTGATCGATTCAGCATGGTGCGAAGGCTCCACAGCACAGCTAGAAGTTCCTTGATCCAGCATCTGGGTGACCGCTCTAAGGGCTCGATGAGGCATGGCTTGATACCGACTAGTACTAGGCTGTTTTCCCTTTCGACTTGCCCGTTGGATTGTGGGTGGGCGACGGATGCCAGGTCCAGCCAGATACCCTTGTTGCTGCAGAACCGGGTGAAGGCCCCCTTGGCGAAGTTTGTGCCATTATCCGTGAGGATGCTGTTGGGGTAGCCAAACCGGTTGATGATGTCGGTGAAGAAGGTGACGACTGTCGCCCCGTCCAGCTTCCGGATAGGCTTGGCCTCTATCCACTTTGTGAACTTGCCCACCACCACCAGTTGGTGGGTCATGCCCGCGCGCACCTGCTTGAAGGGGCCAACCATGTCGAGCCCCTAGACGGCAAAGGGCCAGGTAATCGCTATGGTTTTGAGCACCGTAGCCGGCATGTGCCTTAACTATCTGACGCGTTGGCATCCTTTACATGCGCGGACCAGCTGTTCAGCATCCTCGAGGGCGGTGGGGCAATAGAAGTTGTGGCAGAACGCCTTGGCGACTATCGCCCAGGATGAAGCCTGATGCCCGCACTCACCCTGGTGGATGTCCTTGAGTAGCCGGTAGCCCGTGTCCACGTCGACACACCGCTAGAAGATGCCGGATACACTTCATTTGTACAACTCTTTGTTGATGATGGTGTACGTGTGCGCATGTCGCCGGATTTGCCTAGCCTCCACCTCGTCGTCCGGAAGTTCTCCATTGGCGATGTAGTTCATGAAGGGCTGCACCCAGGATGGTATCTCCCGGATAGTGAGGACGCTCTCGTTCTTTGGCTGAGGAATGTCAGGGGGTCGTCTAGGTGAGGTACCCGGGACAGCATCCCCTGAGCCACTTGACGAGCTGGCAGCCCCCGGGTCTTTCGATCCTGAGGGTGCGGATGCACCAGAGTTAGTGCAAACCTTTTTATTTCCAGGTTTTGTGGGTTCCGCGTCTGCCGGGCCATCAGCCTACGCGCTTCCCCCCAGATGATGGAATCTGACTCGGGAAACGGGTTGATGGAGGGCTTGCACAGATGCTCCAAGGAGACCCCTAGCGGGATTGCCTGCCTAGTTGATCCGATTCTGGCAAGCGAATTGGTTGCCTCGTTGTTCACACGAGGGACATGATGGAATTCACATCCGTCGAAGCAGACGCTTAGCTTCTACACGTGGAACCGGTAGAGGGCCATGTTCGCGTCATAGGCATCCCATTCTCCGGATACCTGCTGCACCACCAGATCCAAATTGCCGAAGCAAAGGATCTGGTTCATGCCAATCTCCCTGGCTAGCCGGAGACCGTGCACCAGCGCCTCGTACCAGCGCCACGTAATCCAGACGGTCTCCCTTGGGCGAGGTGAGGACGATGCCGGCTCCCAAGCCACCGAGCATCTTCGAGCCGTCGAAGTGCATCCTCTAGTGATCCGAGTTAGGAACCGGCGAGAGGTACTGGGTTTTTACCCAGTCGACGACGAAGTCTACTAGAGCCTACAACTAGATCGTGAGCCTTGGCTCGTACTGGATGGAGTAGGCGGCGAGATCGATGGACCACTTGGCGACTCGGTCGGTGGTGTCCTTGTTGCCAATGATTTCTGAAAGGGGTGATGTGCACACCACCTTAATCGGATTCTCCTGAAAGTAGTGCTTGAGCTTCTTGCAAGCCAGGTACACGTCGTACCACATCTTCTAGTAGTGGGGGTAGTTCTGCTTGGAGAGGGAGAGGACCTCGCTGAGGTAGTAGACGGGTCTCTGAACCGGCTGAGCCTTGCCTTCCTCGGGGTGCTCCACCACCAGGACGACGCTGATGACCCGGCTGATGGCTGCTATATAGAGCAACATCGGTTCCTTGCTAGCCGGCGTGGCTAGAACCGGCGCTGTGGATAGCATGCGCTTGAGGTCGTGAATGGCGGCATCAGCTTGCGAGGTCCAGGAGAACTTGTATGTCTTCTTCATCAGTTGGTACAATGGAACTGCCTTCTCCCCCAACCGGCTGACAAAACGTCCAAGGGAGGCCAGGCATCCGGTGAACTTCTGGTCTCCAAGCAAGCTCTTGGGCGGCCGCATTATTTTGATAGCCGCAATGTTCTCCATGTTCGCTTCGATTCCCTGTTGTGAAACTAGGAAACCGAGTAGCTGGCCAGATGGGACACCGAAGACGCACTTCTCCGGGTTCAACGTCATCTGGTACCGGCGGAGGTTGCCGAATGTTTCCCCCAGGCCCTCGAGGAGGGTGAACTTATCCTTCGTCTTGATGATGACGCCGTCCACATAAGCGTGCATGTTTCAGCCGATCTGCCAGTGTAGGCATTTCTGCATACAATGCTGATAGGTAGCGCATGCATTCTTCAGACCGAAAGGCATGGTTACCTAGCAAAAAGCCCCATATGGGGTGATAAATGACGTCTTTATCTGGTCAGCCGGGTTAAGCCAGATCTGATTGTAGCCGGAATAACTATCCAAGAAGGACAACAAATCGCAGCCGGCAGTGGAATCGATAACCTGATCGATACGGGGCAAAGCAAAGGGGCCTTTCCGGCATGCCTTGTTCAGGCTGGTGTAGTCAATACACATATGCCAAGTCTTGTTTTTCTTCAACACCAGGACTGGGTTGGCCAGCCAGTCCGGGTGGTACACTTCCATGATGAACCCGGCTCCTCATCACCAATGGTCTTTCTCTTCTCTTCTACGAACCGGCGCAAGGGCTGCTTGACCGGCTTGGCATCCGGCCGCACTTGAAGTGAGTGCTCGGCGATCTCCCTTGGCACACCTGCCATGTCCTTGGATGACCATGCGAATATGTCCCGATTCTCATAGAGGAAGTCGACGAGCGCGCCTTCCTATTTGCTATACAAGTTGGCACCAATGGTGACGAACTTGGTCGGGTCGATGGGGTCAAGTAGGATCCTCTTCGTCTCCTTGGCCAGCTGGAAAGCCGCATAACCAACCGGCTTCCTTCTAGCCGGCATATCTTGTTGGGCCATGGGCACATTGCACATGATCTTGCGCTTCTCTTCGGCTATGATGAGGGTTTCAGCCAGGTTGGAGCCGGTTGACACGCACTCCATGGAATGCCTGAAGCAGCCGGCGACGGTGATCACGCTGTTTGGCCCCGACATCTTGGTCTTCAGGTATGCGTAGTGGAGAATGGCCATGAACTTGGCAAGGGCGGGGCGCCCAAGGAGAGCGTGGTAGGATCTTGCCATGTTCTCCACCTCGAACCATACCGGCTTGCACCGAAAGTTCTCCCCGGTCCCGAAGATGACGTCCAGCTGGATTTTACCCAGCAGGGTGCAAGCCGGTCCTGGCACCACACCATGGAATGTCATGGTGGTCGGGCGCGCATTCGCGGATGCCAAGCTTCTCCAGGGATGACCGATAGAGCAGGTTGAGGCTGCTGCCCCTGTTGATGAGGACGTGCGAGAAGCAGCAGGTGCGCTCGTTGGAGACGATAAGGGGGTCAAGCACCATTGTGTAGCCCTCGGGATTCGGAAGATGATCCAACTGATCCACCCGGCTCTAGGTGATGGGGGTCTTCGACCAGTTTAGGTACTAGGGGACTGGGGAGACAATGGTGTTGACCTCCTTGGAGCACCTCTACGCCTGTGCTTGTCGTCCAGCTCGGTCTCGAAGATGTGGTAGGCGGCGTGCGGCTGAGGGTAGCCATTGTTGTTGCCGCTGTTACCATTGTTGCCGGCTCCCCTAGCTGGTGGTGGTGGTCCACCCGGAGGGGGCGGGGGTAGCCAGGGTTGGTGACCTTGGTCCTTCATCTGGCGGGTCCAGCTGTAGTTCCGGGTGGTGTGCATAGCCGGCTTGAAGGGTCCGCTATGCCACTTTCACGGGCCATCGAACATTTGGTCGAAGATGAGCCGCGGCTTCTGCCTTCTTGCGTCGCTAGCCAGTGCGTCGGGCGCACCCTCCACAGTGCTGACCTGCCTCGCATGGTAGCGGGGCTTCTTTCGTCCGGCTTGGCGGTCCCCGTGGAACCGGTTGTCATTGTCGTGCCGCCTAGAGGATCCGGCTTCTCTGCCCGGGTTACTTGGTCGGTCGTGAGCCGGTTCCGTGGGAGTCAGTCGACCATCAGCATTCACCTGAAGGGGCTTCTTCATTGCAGTGTCAGCCATGGCGTACTGGTTCGCAACCGTCATGAGCTCCTCCATGGTTTTCGGCTCGTCGCTCAGTAGCTGGTGGTAGAGCATGGTGCCTTCTCGGCACCCCTCGACAAAGAACCCAATCGCTTGTCTCTCCAGGATGCCCTCGCAAGTGTTCTGCAGCTCCGTCCACCTGGCGAGGTACTCGCGGTCGCCCTGGACGTACATGTCCAAATCGCGGGGGCGACCCGGAAGCTTGTACGTGATGTTGAAGTTGCAGACGAACACCCTCTTGAAATCCGGCCAGGCGTTGATGTTGTTGGGTGCGAGGCTGTTGAGCCATGTCCTCGCCGAGCCGGTTAGCATGAGGGGGACGTAGTTCACCACTATGCGCTTGTTCCCAGGGGCGATGCTGACTGCCGTTGCGTAGTCAGTCAGCCAGTCCTCTGGCTTCATGCTGCTATCATACTTGGGGGTATCCCACGGCAAGGTAAACTTATCCGGAAACGGTGTTGGGAAAATGCCCTAGAGGCAATAATGGTTGATGATATTTCTCAATGTATTCATAAAGTTATAGTCCATGTATGAACTACTTATATGTATCATCGAATATGTGATTCAATTGTGGAACTATATATTCATGTTGTTCATGCTAATTGTCCTTGGTCATTGAGGTTGTGCTGGACACACAACTTAGACCAATGTGAAAGTCGGCAGATGACTAGGTTCCACTTGTCATGGGCATGGAGATGCTATTCCGACTTACACGGATTCGTCTAAAGAGTTTAGCGAGTCGAATTGACCCATATTGAGATGCAACGAACAAGTCGACATTTGCATATCTAAATCAATGTAATCCTTAGACCTCAGGTTATTGCACAATCTGAGTTGAGGATCACCGACTTAGGTTCTGTCAAACGTTGTTCCGTCACTGGGCAGTTATAAAGGCGGAGTTCGGGTCGACTGAGAATCAGGCTGCGTGATGTGAATAACCGAGATGGGATTTTTCCCCTCCGTCTGGAGAGATATTCTCTGGGCCCTCTCGGAAGATATGATTTGGAAAGCATGGCCATGCGTGACTCGGTTAAGTGTTAACCGAGGCGACCGACTAAGAGTTAGTTGGATGAATCACTTATCTCGGATCGAGAAAGAGAGTCGGACTATTTAAGGGATGATGATCATTCGCCTATAGTCCGACAAGGTATATCGTGAGGCAAAAGGGACTTAGACGAAAGTCACATTGAAAGGCATGTCATCATGACTCTTTGGTACTTGGGAATTAGCACGTTCTGCTAGGAGCCGCTACCAACTCATCGGTCACGAGAGTAGACTCGGATCGTGTCCGAGTCACCATGAGCCTGTCGGGTCACACACTTAAGAGCGGGAGCAAGTTTGGGTTAGACCCAAACAGGAAATCTATTTGGGTTGGACCCAAATGGACTTAGTCAGCAAGTGGGACTTGTAGTGGCTAATATAGGCCTTTTAGTGAATGGGCCACAAGTGAGTGGAGCCCACTTTCACTCCCTATATAAGCTGGGGCGCAGGTAATAAGAGCACATGGTTAGGTCACTCCATGTGCTGGAAACCCTAGCTCCAGTCCTGTCCAGTCATGTTGCAGCCGTACCGGACCTAGCAGTCCATCGCCGGCGCTCCTCTTCGTACATGTGGATACTGGCGGACGTGTTGTACGTTCAGCACTTCGACGATCGTGGATTAGAACGGATCGTGAGGACTGCACTGCATCAAGCGACGTGCTTCATCGATTCCGCAACCGTGCGTCTAGTGGTAATTCTCGTGGCCTACTACCTCAGCTAGATCTTGGGATCACCGCGTAGGAAAAAGTTTTGTTTTTCTCCGCGTGGCCCAACAGTGGTATCAGAGCGTTAGCTTCTGGTTTTAGGCTCGAGATCGTGCCTATGTGATATGCGGTTGGCGTTAGATTGGATCTAATTGCAGTTTTGGTGTTCGATCTATGAGATAGATCGGTTTTGTACAAAGTTGATTGGATCAACTGTACTCAGGGGAATGGATGATCTGGTTTCCGTGATCTAACTGTTAAGGTCGTGGAACGACATACCCCTACCGGTCGGCTTCCACCATCGGGGTAGACTGTGACACGTAAATCCGGATGCGGTGATCGAAGATCAAACAGTTTGGTCTAATCAGAGTCCGGATCGGATTTGCGTAAAATTGTTTTATCCGATGAAAAATCCATGTCCGGAATCTAGATGAGATCTGCGTTTTTCAGATGAAATCTGCGTTTTTCGACCTGTCGTAGCGCCTTAGACGTCGTTACGAGTTTCACAACGCCGGTAGATATCGTATCTATGCATAACTTGTTTTTGCAGGATGATGTTGTGAATGGTATGGCTTATGTGCATGTGATTTGTGTAATCCATACGTGATCTACGTATCACGGTTTTTGTCAGCCGGCTGGAGCCTAGGTGTTGTCATCTTATTGTATAACGACCTGCGTGTCGGATTCTCTATGTAATTTACATTTCTAGCTAGTGTAGCTGTTTGGAGAATCTAGAAGGCATGCAAGTCGAAGTACAAGTCGGCTACATGGTGTAAGGCGGCACGTGACAAGAGTTGACACGAGTCAAATTACAAGCTTTGTGGAGATGGAGATCACCATGAAGAGAGCCATACCATTTCACATTATAATTGCTTTATTTTGTGTTATTGTTATGTCTCTGTTTTACCTCTATTAGATAGTTGGTTGAAAGTAATCCCTCAAAGAAGGTCTAGTCGGATTCCCCGCTAGTGCTGCACCATCACAAGTCGGACATTTCTGCTAGTGGGCTCATAAAATTGAGGTACTATCAATTCTTTCCGACTAGGTGGGTTCGAGTCGGACTCTTACAGCGGAAGCACTCGGTAATCTAGATGGGTCTATCACAACAGTTGTGGGACTCGGGGAAAAGTCGGATGGGAGCCGGGGCATGTGATGCCACCCATCCAACAGGAGTCGTATGAGATACGATTGACAAGGAGTTGTCTACCTATATCACTTGACGGCTAGCGGTGATGCTAAAGCTCACTAGTCGGCTTGCTTATTTAGGGTCCTGAATCACTAAGTAACCATCGGAGGGGTGTTGGTTCTAGTTGGAGCATAAGTATTAAAGTGTTTAATATGCTTGACCTTTTATGGAGACATGTCTTAAGTGTTTTGCATATTTTCTGTTGTAGATCAATGGCACCTAGCAGTCTTCCTCAGATTTCTAGTTTTGCTTTGAGAACCATCTTAGAGAAAGATAAGCTGAATGGAACTAATTTCACCAACCGGTGTCGTAATCTAAGAATTGTGCTCAAACAAGAAAAAATGGACCGTGTCCTAGACAACCCACTTCCAGCTGAGCCAGATGAGAATGCGACTATCGCAGCCACCAATGCCTAACATCGGATTTGTGATGAATCCACGGAGATTAGCTGTCTTATGCTTGCTCACATGGAACCAGACTTGCAGCAGCAGTTCGAGAATGTTGAGGCCTACGATATGATCGAAAGCCTCAAAAGTATGTTCCAGGCTCAGGCAAAGACTGAGAGGTATCAAGTCTCTCAGGCTTTGTTGAGCTGCAAGCTTAAGGATGGCGATCCACTGAGTCCGCATGTGATCAACATGGTTGGTTACATGCAGTCTCTGGAAAGGCTTGGCTACCCCATTAGCGAAGAGTTCGCTATGGACATAATTCTGAACTCTCTTCCTAGTGTGTATGGTCAGTTCATATCGAACTACCACATGCATGGTATGGATAAGAAGCTCACTCAATTGCATGGGATGCTCAAGCAGGCTGAGGCGGATCTCAAGAAAGGTGCCAGTCAAGTGTTGATGGTGCAGAATAAGGCTAAGTTTAAGAAGAGTTCTTGGACTAAGAAGAAGAAGGCAAAGTCGGGAGGTAAGGCTGAGGACCCAGTCCAAAGCACTTCCTTAGGGATTAAGCCATCTCCTGCAGCCGGATCCACTTGCTTCTACTGCAAGTCGGATGGCCACTAGAAGAGACAGCAAGTATCTGGCTGACAAAGCCAAGAGCGGAGGTGTGACTTCCGGCTCAGGTACGCTTGTTTGCAATGTTATAGACATTTATCTTGCTGATGCACCTGGTAGTTCTTGGGTATATGATACCGGATCAATCATTCACATATGCAACTCGTTGCAGGGACTGGTAAGAACTAGGAGCGTGGCAAGAGGCGATGTTGACATTCTGGTCGGCAACAAAGCAAGAGTTGCTGCGTTGGAACTCGGCACGATGCAACTTCATTTACCTTGCAGATTCTTAATGGAGCTGAATAATTGTTATTATGTTCCAGTGCTTAGTCGAAACATTATTTCTGCCTCATGTTTGATGAGACAAGACTATGAGTCGAATATTAAGAATAATGGTGTTCTTTATAATTGAATGATATGTTTCACGGCTTTGCACCCGTCCAGGACGGGTTATTTATTTTGAATCTTGAGGGTGAATCTGTCTTTAACATAAATGTGAAAAGGTTAAAACCAAATGATCTGAATATGACTTACTTTTGGCATTATCGGCTTGGTCATATAAGTTGGAAACTCATGAAGAGGCTCCATGATGATGGACTCCTAACTTCGTTCAACTTAGAGTTGTTTGAGACATGTGAATCCTGCCTTCTCGGCAAGATGACCAAGACACCTTTTGCAAAGAGTTGTGAAAGGGCATCTGACTTATTGGGACTAGTAAATAGTGATGTATGTGGCCCAATGAGCACGACAACTAGAGGTGGTAATGAGTACTTCATTACCTTCACTAATGATTTGAGTAGATATGGATATATCTACTGGATGAAACATAAGTCGGAAGCCTTTGAAAAGTTCAAGGAATTCTAGAATGAGGTACAAAATCAACTTGGCAAGAAAATAAAGTTCCTTCGGTCGGACCGAGGAGGTGAGTACATGAGCCATGAGTTTGAAGACCATCTGAAGAGTTGTGGAATAGTTCCCCAGCTCACTCCTCTAGGAACGCCGCAGAGAAATGGTGTATCGGAAAGGAGGAATCGGACCTTGTTGGACATGGTATGATCAATGATGAGTCTGACATATCTGCCTTTATCACTTTGTGGTTATTGTCTAGAAACTGCAGCGTTCACCCTAAACAGAGTACCATCAAAATCGGTAGAGAAGACACCGCATGATATGTGGACTGGCAAGAAGCCGAGTTTATCTTTTCTTAAGATTTGGGGTTGTGAATCTTTTATCAAGCTACTTCAGTTGGACAAGCTTACAACTAAGTCGGATAAGTGCATTTTCGTAGGATATCCAAGGGAAACCTTGGGTTACTACTTCTACAACCGAGAAGAGGGTAAATTGTTTGTCGCTCGGAACGGTGTCTTCCTTGAGAAAGAGTTTCTCAGTCGGGGAGTCAGTGGGAGCACGGTGAAACTCGAGGAAATTCGAGAGGTACCAGCCAGTAGCGAGTCGGCAAAAGCCTTGGAGGTTGAGCAGGTCGTGGTACCTGAGCCGGAAACAACACCAACACTGTGAAGATCGGCCAGATTGCGAAGTGTTCGTGATGTGTTACTGTTAGACAATGATGAGCCGGCAACTTATTCGGAAGCAATGGTGGGTTCTAATTCTGATTCATGGCTTGGAGCCATGAGATCCGAGTTGAAGTCCATGGATGAAAATCAAGTTTGGAACTTGGTTGATCTGCCAGACGGTGCAAGACCCGTCGAGTGCAAATGGGTCTTTAAGAGGAAACCTGATATGGATGGAAATGTTTCTATCTATAAGGCACGACCTATCGCGAAGGGGTTCCGGAAAGTTCAAGGAGTTGACTACGATGAGACTTTCTCACCCGTAGCGATGCTTAAATCAGTTCGGATCATGTTAGCTATGGCAGCCTATTTTGACTATGAGATATGGCAGATGGATGTCAAGACGGCTTTCCTTAATGGAAATTTAACCGAGGACGTGTATATGATACAGCCCGAAGGTTTTGTCGATCCGGCTAATGCTGACAAGGTATGCAAACTTCGGAAATCCATTTATGGGTTGAAGCAAGCATCTCGGACTTGGAACGTTCGCTTTGATGAGGTAGTCAAATTGTTTGGCTTCATCAAGAGTGATCATGATTCTTGTTTATACAAGAAGTTTAGTGGGAGCAAAGTAAACTTTCTGATCTTATGTGTGGATGACATATTACTGCTTGGAAATGATGTCCAGATGTTGCAAGAGACCAAGGAATCATTGGAAAGGAGTTTTTCGATGAAAGACTTGGGTGAGGCGACTTACATACTAGGAATCCGGATCTATAGATATAGATCAAGGAGGCTCATTGGATTGAGTCAGAGTACATATTTGGACAAAGTGTTGAAGAAGTTCAACATGGAATTGTCTAAGAAGGGGTTCTTATCGATGTCCCATGGCGTAAAACTTAGCAAGACTCAGTGTCATTCGACAACTCATGAGCAAAGTCGGATGAGTGCGATTCTGTATGCTTGTGCAGTCGGATCCATCATGTATGCTATGATTTGTACTAGGCCGGATGTTTCCTATGCTCTAAGTGTTGTGAGCAGATACCAGGCTGACCCTGGAGAGATCCACTGGGCAGCGGCTAAAAATATCCTCAAGTACTTGAGAAGGACTAAGGATATGTTCCTGGTTTATGGAGGTGAGGATGAACTCAGTGTAAGGGGTTACACGGATGTGAGTTATCTCACTGACTCGGATGATTCTCGTTCGAAATCCGGATATGTGTTTGTGATAAACGGAGGGGCTGTGAGCTGGAAGAGTTCCAAGCAAGAGACGGTGTCTGCGTCTAGAACAGAGGCTGAGTATATTGTTGCCTCGGAGGCGGCAAAGGAAGCCGTTTGGATGAGGAATTTCCTCATGGATCTTGGTGTGGTTTAGGGCTCGTCTAATCCATTAGACGTGTATTGTGACAACAATGGTGCTCTTGCACAAGCCAAGGAACCTAGACAACACCAGAAGAACAAACATATACTCATGCGATACCACCTTATTCGCTAGTTCGTGGAACAATGTGATATCAAGTTATGCAAGGTACACACAGATGCAAACATTTCGGATCCGTTGACAAAGCCACTTCCACAGCCGAAGCTTGAGGCGCACTTGAGAGCTATGGGCATTAGATGCCTGAACATGTGATGTCAGATGATTGACTCTAGTGCAAGTGGGAGACTGTTGGGAAAATGCCCTAGAGGTAATCATGGTTGATGATATTTCTCAATGTATTCATAAAGTTATAGTCCATGTATGAACTACTAATATGTATCATCGAATATGTGATTCGATTGTGGAACTATATATTCATGTTGTTCATGCTAATTGTCCTTGGTCAATGAGGTTGTGTTGGACACACAACTTAGACCAATGTGAAAGTCGGCAGATGACTAGGTTCCACTTGTCATGGGCATGGAGATGCTATTCCGACTTACAGGGATTCGGCTAAAGAGTTTAGCGAGTCAGATTGACCCATATTGAGATGCAATGAACAAGTCGTCATTTGCATATCTCAATCAATGTAGTCCTTAGACCTGAGGTTATTACACAATCCGAGTTGAGGATCACCGACTTAGGTTCTGTCAAACGTTGTTCCGTCACTAGGCAGTTATAAAGGCGGAGTTCGGGTCGACTGAGAATCAAGATGCGTGATGTGAATAACCGAGATGAGATTTTGCCCCTCCGTCTGGAGAGATATTCTCTGGGCACTCTCGGAAGATATGATTCGGAAAGCATGGCCATGCGTGACTCGGTTAAGTGTTAACCGAGGCAACCGACTAAGAGTTAGTCGGATGAATCACTTATCTCGGATCGAGAAAGAGAGTCGGACTACTTAAGGGATGACATCATTCGCCTATAGTCCGACAAGGTATATCTTGAGGCAAAAGGGACTTAGACGAAAGTAACATTGAAAGGCATGTCGTCATGAATCTTTGGTACTTGGGAGTTGGCACGGTCTGCTAGGAGCCGCTACCAACTGATCGGTCACGAGTGAGACTCGGATCATGTCCGGGTCACCATGAGCCTGTCGGGTCACACACTTAAGAGCGGGAGGAAGTTTGGGTTAGACCCAAACAGGAAATCTATTTGGGTTGGACCCAAATAGAGACATGGACTTAGTCAGCAAGTGGGACTTGTAGTGGCTAATATAGGTCTTTTAGTGAATGGGCCACAAGTGAGTGGAGCCCACTTTCACTCCCTATATAAGCTGGGGCGCAGGTGCTTAGAGCACACGGTTAGGTCACTCCATGTGTTGGAAACCCTAGCTCCAATCCAGTCTAGTCCTGTCGCCGCCACCGGACCTAGCAGTCCATCGCCGGCGCTCCTCCTCGTGCGTGTGGATACTGGCAAAGGTGTTGTACGTTCAGCACTTCGATGATCGTGGATCGGAACGGATCGTGAGGACTGCACTGCATCAAGCGACGTGCTTCTTCGATTCCACAACCGCGCGTCTAGTGGTAATTCTCGTGGCCTACTACCTCAGCTAGATCTTGGGATCACTTCGTAGGAAAAGGTTTTGTTTTTCTCTGCGTGGCCCAACAAACGGTTCGTTCTAGATGCGAGGTCCGAAACAAACCGGCCCGGTGGAATCTTCCTCTTTCGTGATGCGCGCTTGAGCTAGGAGCTCAATGTGGTCATAGCCATCTAGATGGTCCAGGTTGGGCGCTCCTACCGGGCCGAGAGATGGGAACTGGCAGGTCGTGGAGCTCCGGTTGGTGGAGGGAGAGGTGGTGGGTAGTTGTTCATCGTCTGCTCCTAACACGGCTGGCCCTTGCGGCCTGAATTGTGACGCCTGCTGCGGGATCTAGCCGGAGGAGAGGACGCCTGCTGCGTCTCGCGGGGTGCGCCCTTGCTGTTGCCGGGTGGGTTGCTTCCCCTAGAGCATCTGGGGTCCTCGTGCATCTGCCGGATGGCGTTAGCCTGCTCGTCCGCGATCCAGAGGAGCTCTTGTACCTAGGCGTGCTACCGGTCTCGCTCCTCGCCTCCCATGTTTGGCAGCTCATATGCCGGGGCTCGCGCCGCGCATAGGTTCTTGATGGGCATGTTGTAGGTGGGCCGAACAAGAACAGGTGGCGGATCTGGCTCATCATCCCTCTCCATCCTTCCGCCTAGTTTTCCGCCCCGACGCCGTACTTGCCCGTGCCGGCTCGGCTCCGCGGCAGCCAGAGTGTGGCCGTGGGCGTGGTCGTACTCACGCATGGTGATGTCGACTTGCTTCTTGGCCGTAGCTAGCTCGATGGCCTCCTGCAGGAGGAGCTGCCTCTCCATGGCGGAGTTCGCCTCCGCGTCCTCCGGGTTGTCCCCGAGGTTAACCGGCGTGAGGAGCCGGTCAATGGAGTCTTCCACTCGATTCTTCGACCGCGGTGGGGCGGAAGTTCTGACCTCGTCCGTGCCTTGCTCCCAAGGACGGCGAGGCTAGGAGCTGGAGCCAGCCATCATGACCTCAATGCCACAAGAAGGGACGCAAACGCCGCTGTTGGGGAGCAGCGACTCCGTGATGGAGATGATCTCCCTAGGGAAACGCTCTGGCACGATGGCGACGTAGAGGGAAAGGTCACCGAAAAGCAAGATGGAGCCGTTTTCTGGAAATGTGGATCCGGCGAAACACGACGCGTTGTCGATGACACAGTCGAACTTGCCGAGTGCAAGCACTAGGCCGGAGGCCACGCGCTCACCGCCTGATGTGCGGGGTCCCGTGTGGAACGTGACTCTAGTCGAAGCCATCTAGCCCCACGGTGCACGCCAACTGTCATTGTATTGGGAACGGCAGTACCTGAGAAGGTTAGATAGAGGTGTGGGGACTAGCAGGGAAGCTCTCGACAGCGTTAGCAGGCGGGATTGGGTACGAGCTAGTGTAGTGAGACACGAGAAGTACCGAGGTCCAGAGCCCTCGTGAGGAGGTAAAACTCCTACTCCTGCCGATGTGACTAAGGATAGAATATGGAGTACAATCGCTCCTTGAGTTGTATGTTCTAGCTACCTTCTTAAATGCTCAGAGTCCAACCCTTTCTACGAGAACCTTTCCCCCCCTTATATAGGTAGAGGGGCAACGGTCTCACTAGCCAGTCCGACAGGCAATGTCCCATCGAAGTACATGGCGTGTGGGTCATCGTGGGTATAGTTAACAGCGTGCGAGCCTGTCATCAGCACCCGACCACTGTGCCCTCGTCATCATCAAAGTCTTCGGTATGGTCGCGTAGTTGCAGGTCTTGTTGCTATACCAGGGCGCACCATGCACTGTTTTAGCACGTCGCCTTGTCCTTCTAATTGCATCCGGCTATGCTTGTGTAGCCAGTCTTTGATCTTGCCGCCCCTCCAAGTTCCGGCTACTGGCTGGTAGCCGGTACAAAGTGTTTGTGTCCGGCTATGATCTTCTAGTCGGACGCGAACCGCCTACCTTAGTTCTTGGCAGGTTGGGGTATCCGGGAGTCATCCCCCGACATGGATCCACTAGAGTTCATTGCATGTGTGTTCTATTCCTACACCACATGGATCCACTAAATGCCATTGGATGTGTGTGTGTGTTTGTGTATAGTGTGCATTATTGTGGTTTTAGGAAAAGAACACATGCAATGATGCTACTCCAGCAGGTGGTGTCCAACCATGTCCTAGAACCCTAGCAGCATGCTGGGATTCAACTGCAGCATGCATTCTACCACCATCTTGAAAGTTGCTGCATCACCACAACCACTTGGATGTTAGTGTGCATCATGTGGTTTTGGAAAAGAACACATGCAGAGATGCCACTCCAGCATGTGTTGTCCAACCATGTCCATGAACCCTAGCAGCATGCTGGGATTCAACTGCAGCATGCATTCTACCACCAGCTTGAAAGTTGCTGCATCACCACACCCACTTGGATGTGTGTGTATTAGTGTGGTTTGGGAAAAGAACACATACATTGATGCCACTCCAGCATGTGTCTTCTTTTCATAAACTACATGGATCCACTAGAGTTCATTGCATGTGTGTTATATTCATAAACCACATGGATCCATTAGATGCCATTGGATGTGTGTTCTTTCGATAAACAACATGGATCCACTAGAGTTCATTACATCTGTGTTCTTTTCATAAACCACATGGATCCACTAGAGTTCATTGCATGTGTGTTCTTTTCATAAACCACATGGATCCACTAGAGTTCATTACATGTGTGTTCTTTTCATAAACCACATGGATCCACTAGATGCCATTGCATGTGTCTTCTTTTCATAAACCACATGGATCCACTAGAGTTAATTGCATGTGTGTTCTTTTCATAAACCACATGGATCCACTAGATGCCATTGCATGTGTGTTCTTTTCATAAACCACACGGATCCACTCGATGTCATTGCATGTGTGTTCTATGCCTAAACCACATGGATCCACTAGATGACATTGCATGTGTGTTCTTTTCATAAACCACATGGATGCACTAGATGCCATTGCATGTGTGTTGTTTTCATAAACCACATGGATACACTAGAGTTCATTGCATGTGTGTTCTTTTCATAGACCACATGGATCCACTAGATGCCATTGCATGTGTGTTCTTTTTTAAACCACATGGATACACTAGATGTCATTGCACGTGTGTTCTATTCATAAACCACATGGTTCCACTAGATGCCATTGCATGTGTGTTCTTTTCATAAACCACATGGATCCACTAGAGTTCATTGCATGTGTGTTCTATTCATAAACCACATGGATCCACTAGATTCCATTGCATGTGTGTTGTTTTCATAAACCACATGGATCCACTAGTGTTCATTGCATGTGTGTTATTTTCATAAACCACATGGATCCACTAGATGCCATCGCATTGTGTTATTTTCATAAACCACATGAATCCACTAGATGTCATTGCATGTGTGTTATATGCCTAAACCGCATTGATCCACTAGATGCCATTGCATGTGTGTTATTTTCATAAACCACATGGATCCACTAGATTTCATTGCATGTGTGTTCTATTCCTAAACCACATGGATCTATTGTCGGATTGATGACAAGTACGCCATGAGGGGGTCCTCGAGGCGTGTGCAAGAGAGGGGTGTGAGACGTATGGTACTCCAGGATGATGAGCACACAAGTTTACCCATGTTCGAATCTGCCGGCTTTGGACGAATCCTACTCCTGCTAGCAATCCAGTAATACAGCAGAGTCGGAATATGGGTTACAAGGGTTTCGCCTATGCGAGTTGAGATTGTAGACTATTGAGAGGGTGCCCTAAAGGCTTAACCTAGGACGGCTTATATAGATATCCGGCCTAGGGTTTATAGGAGAGACCTATCCGGCTACAACTAAGAGTCGGTTACAGAGTACATCTTGAACTACAAGTAACATATTAGGCCTATATCGCTAAGTCTTCTGGGCCTTCCCGTCGCCGGACTGGACTCCATCTCTTCTCCCTGACTGGGCTGCCCGTGAAGCAAAGCTCTAACACGAAGTGGGCCACCCTGGTCAGTGAGGCCCAGTGAGGATACTTGGAAAGTATATCCCCAACAGTAGCCCATGGAAGCCTCCCAGATCAAGAGTCGGATTTCATCATCGTATAGCTTGATCCTCGGCTTGCAGAATCTTGAAGGGTTCTTGAACTTCAAAAGAAAGGATAGGATCCGGGTCTCAAACAAGTCAGACCTATGAACTCATTATTCTGGTTTCTAGCTCGAAATTCAAACTAAGCTGGAACTTGGTCTCTGACATAATCTAACACCAGTCAAGGTCAAGTCACGTCACTGATAGATATTCCCGTCAGCGACCGTTGGTGGGTCCGCCTTTTGCGGAACCGAGGCGTCATTTTAATGCGTGCACGGAGCTCGAGGCGGTGTAATCATCGCGTGGGGGTTACCTAGCTCCTTCCGTGGTGCATGGCATGGTTACTGTACACATTGCATGAATCTTGGCGCGGGAGAAGGATATAAGGGGTTTATATTCTCTCCCTCTTCTCTTCACCAGCATTTGCGCCGCTTCCTTCTTCCCAATGCTTCCCACGAAAATAAAGCTCCTCTGCCTCCCCAAAATCTTCTAGCGCCGCCCATCCCAGGTCACTGGCCCACAGAATAATGGCTGAGAACTCATGTTCTGGTGCGGCGGCGACCGCTGCGACGACTTCGGCAGTGGAGAAGGAGAGTCACCGCGGGGTCTGGATCCCCTGTGTCTTGGATGACGCCAAGGTCTGCGTCACAGAGAACGAAGGACTCCTCCACGCTGGCGACTGGCAGAGCGGCTACGGCTAAACCATCCCTACTCCTCGCCCCGATGAGCGGGTGCACTTCGGCACCCACCTCGATAGAGGTTTGAGTTTCCCACCCTCAGACTTCTTTTTTGAGGTTATAGATCACTACGGAGTTCAACTCCATCATATTCCCCTGAACTCTCTCTTAGAGATGAGTACGTACGATTCTTTGTGCGAGGGGTAGCTTGGCATTACGCTGAGTCTCACTCTTTTTCGGTTTTATTTTCATATCCAGAGTATATCACTGTCGGTAATCCATACATTACCTGAACCATTAGTTTTTCCGTTAGGAGAGAGCGTGTCTATCCTCGGATTAAGGCCAGTGACTCGGTGAAACAGTTCTAGTCCACCCTCTTTTATCACAAGGATATTCCTGCTCCCGGCAAAGCTACTGATTTGCCCGCTTTTGTTGATGGTGCCGCCACACCCCAAGAGTCCTGGGATGCAGATGTGCCGGCTCTCAGTGACGATCTGCTTCTTGCCAAGAGGCGGATTGAATAATTGATGAAGGACAAGGGCCTTAAGGGGTCCGACTTGGTTCACTGCTGGGTGGCATGCCGGATCCAGCCTCTTCAACATCATGGAGACCGGCTTATGCACTCTATTACAGCGTCCAAGAAGGATACTCTCCGAATTTTCTCCCGCCCTTACACGGATAAGGAATACGAGTCCCAAATCAAGTGGCTGATAAGGGAGCAGATCAAGAAGAAAATCCTAGAGCTGTCTTTGGATATGGATACTGCTGAAGATCCTGTGGTATCGGTAAGTTTCCAGTAGTAACTCAAATTATATGTTCATCTTTACAGTATTGTCTCTTTTCCCAATACTGAGATATTTCTTCCTTTCAGCTTGCTGACCGTCCTGAGTTGGAGCTTGCTCCTCTCGAGGGATATCCTCCTGAGATCTCTCAGGATGATGGGGAACTGGTTCCACTACCAGAGATCTTTACTCGAAAGTTTAAGGCTCTGACTCTGGCTATTGGCACGAAGGAGGTGCCCATTGTGAAGAGGTAACTTTCCTCACAAGGTTTTTGTATTTTGTTCGTAATTCTTTCCGAGATGCAATGTTCTTTATTCTATTACCTCCTTAGAGCTAAACATCTCACCAAAGGCAAGGGGGAAGGAGGCTCATCGAAGCCCCTGCGCCAGTCAAAGCTGAATTTGACTTCTCCTGCCACATCACCTCCAACTCCTGCCCCTCAGCCTTCTGCGGCACCAGAGATTACTCCATCTTCGACTGTCATAGAAGATCCGGCTCAACAAGCAGAGCCAGTGATCCTCGAATCGCAGACTGACATCACCATGGGTGACTCAGGTTTTGATAAGGGTGAACCCTCTTCGGGTAATGACCCCTCGGTAGAGGTCTTCGCTGAAAACCTCCTCAACAATCCGGGTCTTGCCAAACTTGGCATTACTCGAAAATTTGTGGAGTAGATCCAATGGCTAGCCCAGCAATGCTTGGAAAGAAAAAATATTACTACCGAGGAGGAGGCACAAGAAGCAGAGGACGTCAAGTACTCCGAACTCCTAGAGCAGATTCATCTTTGCAACGAGAGGCTAAGAGCTAGAGTGGTTCCTCCCCCTCCGGTAATCCCTCTGACCCTCATCGAGAAGGTTATCACCGAGGTCTCCATGAGCTTAAGCAAGCTCACTCATGAACATCATGTAAGTCGAATTCCAAGTTAACTTTTTTACTTTACTTCATATCATATCCTTTAGCCCCCAAGCATGAAGTTGGATAGATAATCTGGATTTATGCTTCCATAGAATGCCAAAGAATGACTAGTGTAATCCACAAGGCTCGTGCTGATATTAGTTAAAATATTAGCCCGAGTCTTTAGTAGACTTATGACTCTAGGTATTCTGACTTACTGAAAGTTAATTCGTATAACCAGGAATTGTTGAAGAATATCTGCAATAAGCGGAGAGAGATCAGAGCTCTGCTGCTTGAAAATGCTCAGTTAAAAGTGTCAAGGGATGAGGCTGAAGGTAAACATTCTAGTTCTCAATCCTTGCCTTTTATTTCATAGTCGAATTATTTATTCAAATGTTGTTCTTTTTCATACAGCATGGGTAAAGCAATCATGTGCTATGATTGAAGAAGCCGAGAACATGAAGACCCTGGAGGTGGAAAACACCAACTTACGTTGGGAGCTAGACAAGTTGAAGGCAGATCATGAACGGAGCATTGCTCAAATTCTTGAATCCTCTTCCATGGCCACCGACGAACGTGATCGAAGGATCGTGGCCTAGGACCAAAAGATCTCGGATATCCATGATGCTTTATTCAGAGAGAAGGACATCACCGAAGCACTCCGAGCTTAACTCCAGAGCCTACAGGAAGAGAAGACCAAAGTTGACGATGTCATCTTCGGTATGTTTCCTTCTTTCTGACTTTATGCTTTTTCCGAGTCTTGGAGTTCGTATGTACACTAACCTTTTGCATTACATGCGCAGGTCCTCTGCACTTACTAGATTCTGCCTCCACCGAGCCTCGCACTAACCGCCTTACCCAAGTTAGCGATTTGCTTGATGATTTCCGCCAATCCTTGGAGGATATTGGCAAAGTTCTCAAGGTTCCGGACACACATAGAATGTCCGGTTTTGAAGTGCGAGACAAGGCCAAGGAGATGCCCCAGCTCATCCAGGACTGGAACATGTCCTACGTGCGAACCGCAGCGCAGAACGCTCTCACCATGGTTATGAGCCACCATGGAAGCATTGAAATCTGGCAAGTAACCAGAGGGTATTCGACTGTGGATGAAGACTAACAGGAGCAGGACATCAAAGCCATCATGGACTCCTATGCTGGATATGGGTGCCACGTAGCTGACTTAACCAGCTATGACACTCCTTTCTTCACTCGCGTGGAGACACCTCCTCCGCCTGCCGGGGTAACAGTAGAAGTCTCCAACGACGAACAAACCGTTTCAGATTTGAACGTCTCGGAAAGATATCAAGGCGAGGTTGATGTATCCAGTGAGACGGAAACTCCTACCTCTCCCCTGCATCGTAGAGCATCAGAAAAAACAATGAGTTATTCTGAAAGTTCTAAATAAGTAGTATAATACTTTGGCTAGTGCTAAGATTTGTTATTTCTATTCAGTACTTTTGGCCTTATCTTTATGTGCTTGAAATGTTTACATAAGCACTTATGTTTTTTGTCTGTACTTTATTGTTTATCTGGCTTTCCACCTCGTCCCTTTCGTGAGCCGGCCAACCATCAACATGGAAACTTTACCGAGCAATGGAGCTCAATTTCTAAACCAGTTTAAACTCGGAAACAAAGCCGGCTTCCAATACCAACAATTCACTACTCAGAAAATGCCCGCACCCGACAATCAGATAAATAACCAAAGTACAAATTAGCAAATTTAGATTTATACCCGAAGGTAGCAATTTTAGAATCGAAAATCTTAACCAGAACAAACATGAGCACAAAGTACTTTCAAATATTCTGAGATTTTCGACTGTGACATGATCATTCGGAAATAAGATGATAATTAAAACTTCTCAGAAAAAATGAGGCAACCAATACTTTATTTCTCATTGAACATGTGCACATATATGATTATAAAGAAAGATAAATTAAGAATAAAAGGGACATAGCTGAGCAATATTCCACCGTCTGTCTAATTCTTTCGGGTCTGTACTGCCTCCATCTCTCTTTCTTTTCTTAGTAGGAGGTCTTTTTTTACTGGCTGCATATCAGTTAGATAGTAAGAACCATTGTGCAATACTCGGCTAACTAAAAAGGGCCCTTCCCATACTGGGGAAAGTTTGTGCTTTCTTTTCTGCACAAGCCGGAGAACCAAATCGCCCTTATTAAAAGACCGGTTTCTGACTCTCTGGCTATGATACTTGCGTAACTTCTGTTGATAAGCTATTGATCTCATCTCAGCAACGACGCGAACTTCTTCGATTAAGTCGAGATGTCAATAAATTTCAGCATCCTCTTCAATATACGTGGCAACTCTAGGAGAAGTATGAATCAAATCACTAGGAAGAACTGCTTCTGCACCATAAACCAAGAATCAAGGTGTGTATCCGATTGACCTGTTCAGAGTTGTTTGTAAACTCCATATCACAGAAGGTAATTCCTCTGCCCAAGCCCCCGCAACACGTCGTAGTGGTGCTTCGAGTCTTGGTTTTAGGTCTTGTAGGATTAAACCATTTGCTCTTTTAACTTGTCCATTAGCCTGCGGATGTGCGACTGACGCAATTTCAAGCCAGATATTTTGTTCGTTGCAGAATTCGGCAAGCTCTCCCATAGAGAAGTTACTCCCGTTATCCGTGATAATTCTATGCAAATAACCATATCGAATTATGACATCCTCGACAAATCTTCTGGCTGTTGCTTCATCACAACTGGTGACGGGTTTAGCCTCAATCCATTTTATGAATTTATCCACCATCACTAAGAGATGAGTAAATCCAGTTGGAGCCCGTTTAAACGGTCATACCATGTCAAGCTCCCAGACCGTGAAAGGCCATATTATAGGTATTGTTCGCGGCTATTCAGCTGGAACATGAACTTGCTTGGCGTACTTTTGGCAGCCTTTGCACGTCTTGACCAGCCGCTCAACATCTGTCTTGGCTATAAGCTAGAAAAAATCGTGTCGGAAAGCTTTTGCCACTAAAGATTTGGCTGCAGCATGGTGACCACACTCGCCTTCGTAGATTTCTCGTAAGATTTCCACTCCTTCCCACTACAAGAAATGTGCTAACTAGTGGCCCCAAATATTGGTCATAGAAAGGTCATAGTAGTCTATCTATGACCTTTCATGACCAAAAGTAATAGGTGACATACCGAGAGTCACTATAGACAACTCACGACATTTTTTTTGAATTGGTCATGGACTTTTATGACCAAAATAGATGGTCATAGTGTCCATGACCAAAATTTTGGTTTTGGTCATGGCATTTTGGCATGTCCACGTAAGCCAATCTGACGTGGAATCCAACATGGCAGCGAATTCAGCCCGGTCCAGTTCAACCTTTTAAATGGGCCTACCCAAAATTTCAGCCTTTTTAACTTTCTAGGCCAAAGCCAATTTACAGTACAATTTATTTTGGGCTTTGCCCTTCTACAGCCTATTTAGCTTTGGGGCTTTTAGACCTTTAAGCAACATATTTTGCTGGCCCAAGGCTTTTAACAATCCCTTGTGACCTGCAGCCTTTTAATATGAGGGGAAATAGCATTTTTTTCATTTCTAACATCATGCATAAATCACAGAAATTTACAAATACAAAAACCAAAATCAGAATATATATTACAATCATGTCACGGTTCACATCACAAAACTCAAGTCACTTATTCCCAGATGAAGGGAGTACTTAACTATAAGGAACGTAGAATTAGCTAGCGTCCTTCCTTGTGTCCTTCCCTATGTCGCCTCACTTGATCCGTGCGTGGTCCTGCACCTCGCCTCACCGATTACCCAGCTGCTCCCCTAGGCACATGCATCACTAGATCTCCTTATCAACGTCATGTGTACCTTGCCCAGCTGCGCCCCCACGTCTTCCTCATTGACCCACCCAGCAAAAGATCATCGGCGGCCGGCCTCATCAGCAGCGTACCTTGCTGCGGCCAGCCCCAGAAGCAGCAGCACCACCTACCATTCTCGTAGTAGGCAACCATGGGAGATGGCCAGTGAGAGCAACTCGAAGCCTCGGCCACCTCAAGGTGCTCTCCCAGCACCCTCGCCGTCCGCCATGCTCCTTCTCGCTGAGCATGTTGCCAACCACTATGTTATTGCTCGTCAAGCGTGTCCCTGGCCCATCTGCTCCTGCTCGTCTAGAGCGTCTCTGGCCTACCCTGTACGCTTCGCGACACCGCCGCCACACCTCAGGATACCAGCACAACATCCACGATGGAGAACAAAGAAAATTCTGCATTAAAAAACTAAACATAATTCATGCTGAATTTATCATTATTTTTCAGATCTTTGAAATGCAGCTTAAACTGAATTCTACTCCCTAAGCATCAGCAAGCATGCAACTTAAACTGTAAGCATGTAACTCAAACTGCAATTTGCACTTGACATGGAGCTCACACTTACATGGAGTAAGAAATATCAGTTGCAGATATGCAACTTATAAGAAGCAAACTCCATCATTTCAAAGGAGCAGAATGCTATCTTGAATATTTTTAGTGCAAAATTGAGAAAACAAATTATAGGTCGTGCCAGTTTGCATTGTATAAATATTTAGAATGATAGTATGCCATTGTCAGATGGGAAGGATGCATGTGCAAGCCACTACATATTGAATTTAGTGCTTTACAACTCATGCATGAAATAGAAAGATTGTTTCTAATGGGCCTAGCTTTAAAAAATCAAAGATTGAAGCAAGAAAAACAAGCAAATTGTGCATATACTGTAATGTCTTCAGTCAACACATGAACTACCTGAGCCATGCTATGTTTAATGTAAACTGTGCATATATATACTAGTATGGATAAAATTCAGAAGTAGGATGACAAGTGATTGCTCCTATTTTCTAATATGTACACTAAACTTTGTACCTATATGCAGAGTACACAACAGCACTTGAGTTTTGGAGTATTTATTTACAGTGACTACACTCGAGTTTATTTATGTCCAAGCAATTGCATGTTCAGGCACTCCAGGTAAGTTTGTTTAGGAATTAAAAAAAGTACAGGGTAGGAAGCCAATGTTCCTGAACATGCAAAATCTCGTGAAAATTTATGCCCGGACTTATCAGATAAAGCACAAGCCATTTAACAAGCAATGTCAAGCAAATAAAGTATGGGGTTCCAAGCTAGTGAAATAATGCAAGAAGGATTAAAACTACTTAGCAGCATGTTTTCACAAGAAATGGAAAACAAATAATGCAATGGAAAGCAATGGAATACTGTAAGTTAACGTTGCAAGTAAATTCATTAAATCATGCACGGACAGTAATTTTGCAAGTAAACCATGCACTGACAGTTACTGAATATTTATACAGAACTGAATGTGAACACAAAAATTTGCACAAACCTGCAATTGCATACTAAAAAGACAGAGCACATCAACCAGCAGTGACTCCATACTCCACAAACACTGCACATGTGAAATCTATCGAGAAGAATCAGGGGACAGCAGTGACTCCATACTCCACAAACACTGCACATGTGAAATCTATCGAGAAGAATCAGGGGACGTACTGTTGTTCGCCATTTTTCCAGCTCTACTCTATGTAAGCCTTTCCTTCTTCCCACTTCTTCAGCATCTACATTAGCACCTTGACACCTACAGCCTGCAATCTCACACCTTCATCCATATTAACCTGCGCTGAAATAATAGCAAATTACTGTGTAGCGAATCAATTATGGTATAAGAAACCAATATAAAAAAGCCTATCAGATGGTGCAATATTGTTTAGTTGTATTTTCTAATAAGATTGAGAAACCACATATAACTTCACAAATTAAGGGCATGTAAATTACAGTTAATCAAAGCCCTAAGCATGAATGGATGCGTAATAGGCTGAGCATGCATTCATTGAATAAATTCAGAAATTTAAGGAGCATGTAAAAATTCTGAAATCTCAAAGAGAAAAATTGCACAAAATTGAGGCACTGACCAAAAATTGGTGTCTTATGTATAAGAGATTTATCTGACTAATTGTGGAGTATAACCATACGAGCTTATATGATAGCAAGCAAGTAACAAATTCCTCTTCTTTGATGCATGATAGCAGTTTAATAGCTCTTTAGATGTACAACAGCGCAGGCAGTATGTAATCAATTCTATGCAGAAGGTCATCTCTCTTGAGATTTCGTTAGTTGGGAATCTGCTTGGACACTAATTAGCAGGCAAAGTGCAGGATATTAATCAAGGCAGCGACCCAGAACTTATGCTTGGACACTAATTAGGAGGCAAAGTGCAGGATACTAATCTGCTAACATACTCGTACCTGAACATAATCAAGGAAAGAGTGGTAAAAGGGACATGTAAAGTGCAGCAAAGATGCAAAGTGTAGGATACTTAATCTGAGAAAGAAAGCCTGGGAAAGGGGAATGTTGCAGATGTGTGTCGGCCATCATACTCTGGGCAAGATTCGTGCTGCAAATGCTTGTTGGCCAGCATACATAGAGACCAACGGGAAATTCAAATTCGATGCGTACAATCGTAAGTCCTAACACGAAACTCTAGAACACAATGACCCAAATCTTTCCCAAATTCAAATCGTAGAACAAAATCGGGACAGGAAACTCAACTGAATGGATCCGGTAGGGGAGCGCTCGGGGAATCGAAGAGTTTGCGGCGTCGAGGCCCGAGGCTTCCAAATCGAAGAGGTATGGGATGCCCGGGTTGCTTGCCTCGACCACGTTGGCGACGCGCAGGATGCGGGAGATCTGGACGAGCTTCGTTGGCGACGGCCCGGGAGAGGAAGAGAAGTCCGGCTTTCTCTCCCCAAGTGTGCCATCCTGCCCTAGCGCTTCTGCACCCCTCAAATCGGTGGATCCCTGCGTCACATCCCAAAAGGCTAACATGGAAAGTCAATAGAGGGAATGCGGGTTGGGGCAAGCATAGGGCGAGTGGGGGTGGTTTGTGCTTGCCTGGGATGTGGCCAACGACGAGGTGTTGCAGCGGACGAGGAGGGAGTAGGACACATCATCCACCACTCCGAGCACGACCTAGGACCAAGCCGAATACTGGCCGGGGTGACTGCTGCGAGTGTGCAAGGTGGAGCAATAGGGCACGGAGGTGGCACGACAGCTTTTGGTGCTGGCGAGTGCTCGCTGTCGGATCTGGGAGGGAGAAGGGTGGAGGGGTGGCGGCGGGGAACGGGAGAAGAGATGCGTTAGGGTTGGGGAGTTCTGCACTTCTACCACCTGGTGTACGCTTAGGGTTAGAATATTGTTTCACGAAATTACCCCTAGATATTCTGATAGGGCGGCTGGGATTTGTGGGGCATCTCTGTCATTTCAGTCCAAAGTGGGGAGGCGGGAGAAGTTGGACGTTGGATGTAACATCCCAAATTCTGCAACCCTGATTAGTTGTCCATAATGTAAAAATTAGGGGGAAAAAAAAACATTTTCATGTTTAATGCTGAAGTGTTTGCTTGTTTGGATATGCTTCTGCATATGAATGTGTGTTAGATGATATACTCCTTACCTCACCATCAGTTGGCAAAAGCTATCTAACAAAACTATCCTGGCTCATTTTGCATATTCTCAAATGTTCTGGCATTTCAAAACCTAAGCCAAGAAGCCTTTGCAAACCAACTATTTTAGTAGCTTCTATTGATCAAACTATGGAGAGCTATATAACACAATCTCCTTATGTTTTTAAGACAGAACCTTCTACTACTCTTATCTCTAGATTTAACAAAAACTTTTATGAACCATTTAAATTCTACTCTTGGTAGAGATACCAAAGACTCTCATCTTTTTCAAACTCCCACCCTTTCCAAATTGCCCAACATTACCTCAAGTTAGACTTGATGGTAACCCTAGTAGTAGGTTTCCTTAGTTTGTAAGGTGAGTTGCCTTGCTCTGCTGTCTGATGAATCGCCTTGATCTGTTGTTTGATCTGTTTGCTTAGGATATAGTAGGAGCTACTCTAGGAGCTCATCACTAGGATCAAGAAGTCTCCAAATCATCCCCACCCTAAGCAAGAATACAACCTGGATCTGATCCCTAGCTACTAAGTGATCATCTAAAACCCTTAACTAGATCAATTTTGCAGTAATCCCTTCTATAAGTTTCCAAGTCAATGAAGACCAATATCAAGCAAGGATACTTCCTACTCCCTCTACACTTCAACACCATCTCCTTGATGAGGCTTTGGCACCTTGAAATCAATCAAGAACATCCTCCCTCTTATTCTAGTCAAAAACCCTAAATCTGACAAATTTGGCTAAGTCTAGAAATCTATTTCCAACATCACCTTTTTGAATGCCTCCTTTTCCCAACCCTTGTGCATTTTTGGAAATGAATATGAATCATATTGTTAACCATCCTAAGGTCTAACAAGGCCCACTCTTACCCTTGGTTAGAGCATCCTCCAACCCACTTGTTCTTGATGGTTTTGCAGGCAAGAAAATAACTTTTCCTGCTAATCTAGTCAGCATGCCTACTTTGGTAGAAGCTCACACCACCATCCAACCTTCTTTGCACCAACTCTTTGCATGGTTGTGTTCTACTCACATAGGTTTATCATTGCATACTTCACTTGATCCAATTGGATCCTCGAGCTGTTTACACCACAAGGTTTTGAAGGCTAGATGATAATCTGCTTTGGCAGGCTTATTTTATTCAAAGTTTGAAAGCTTGTCTTGGTGAGCTCAAGCAGGATCAAGATCAAACCTCTGAACCATGTTGATGCACATCACATGGTCTATCCATCTATATATCCCATGCCCCAAGGGGAGCTCTGAACTCCAAGATACAACCATGTTTTGATGGTATGAAATTAACATCACCCTAGATCCTTAATCTAGGGTATTCCACCAAAATCAACTTGGATTCTCCAATCCCAAGGTTGCAAATGCTTGCTACACCTTGTCAACATCATCTAACCTGATCATCAAGATTTATCAATAATTCTCCATAATTATTATGGCTCCAAATCTAATAAATCTCTTTAATAGTCAAAATCCCCAAAACTCCTTCCATAAAGGAAAGTTTGGTTTTTGCCAAAACATTTCCCAAACTCTAAGCACTTTTTAGGCCCATACATCATACCCTATCTTCCCACTTCAGAAATAGATATATTTTTGAAGAGTTTCAATAATTCTTTTTGCCCTTTTTCTTAAATGGTAGAAAGGATAAAATAATTGTTTGAAATACATTTAAGCCACAATAAATCTTGGGAAAATTCCCCTAAGTGTGTATCCACATATGGGACCATATCACTTCAAAATCCAACCTTCTCCAATGTAAATTTATCAAATCAGCTTCTATAAACCACTTCTGCACTATTTAAATAAATAGATTTAAGTGGACTAAAACTCCTCTGAAAAATCTCAAATAATTCTTGGAGGTGTATCTTAACCTTGTCCATCTACCAGTATCCTTAACTCATCTTTCAAAGATCAAATTTGGAGAACTTGACCTTGATCTTTCTATATGGCAGATTTGGACTTTTATCTACCTTAAACCAAAACCCAATCAAACCATCACCCAAGCTTGTCAAGCACTCCTCTCCTGCACCCATTACACACCCTGGTCGACCACTACTATAGATGCACCGTAGCACACCCTCTCCCTTGTCTTTTAGCCCTTGTTGCTAGTAGGAGAGAGAAGGACAATCACCACATGCCCTTGCATTCAAGCTTGCCACATCAGCAACCCTCTATCTGACCTGCACACCACCAGAAACCACTTCCCCTCGCCCACATCATCCTCCCCTGGTTTCCCCTCCTCTCCTCCATGCACAATAGACCATGTCCATGATGGACGACTCCCTCCCGGTTAAATAGGCCAGAGGCCACCCCCGGAACCCTCCCTGGCTCATTTGCCTCCTCTGCCCCCTCTTACCACCCAGCACCCCCCACTCCCTCTCCCCTGCACTCCTCTGCCCGAGAGAGAGAGGGAGAGACAGCTTCGACCTCCTCCATCTATCGAGCTAAGCTCCCTCCCCCTTCGTCCTCCCACCCTGCATGTGCTACCACCGCACTTCCCTCGGCAGTACGCATCTAACCCTGCCTTTTTCTTTGACCAGGACCCCCCTTCTGGCCTCACCGACGCGTCCCGACGACCTCGCCTCGGCCTCCATCGCTCGAGCCATCTCCCGTCGCGGAACTGTACCTTGCCGCCCATCGCCGCCCTCGCCGTGACGCGCTGCGTCTCCCCGTCGCATCCCCGTCATCTCCCCTCATCAGGTGAGCCGCATCGCCGCTGCCCGAGCGCCACCTAGGGTTTACTCGTCGCCGTTCTGCTCCAGCGAGGACGACTCCCCTCCACCGTCCACTCCAACTATCACCAACGCCCCTGATCGCCCCATACCCCTTCGCCACTCGCGCTCCCTGATGGCTAGGCCCCACGCCGGCATTTGAACGAGCCGGCCGCGCGCTGCTGGTAGCCCGGGTGGGCCGAATTCCAGCCTTGAGGCCCAGATCAGGTCAGATCCCAGCCTGCGACCACCTCACCTTTTTCTTTTTCCTCAAATCCAGAAGTTTGTCTTTCAGATTAAATCAATTTCAAAATTGTAAGTATCCCCTTATGACCACACACATATTTTCTAGGATACCTCAGGGTATTTTCTACCATGCAGTACCAAAAGTTTGGCCATATACCATCTGTAGATTTTCAGTAGATTTATCTCCTAGATATCACCTTTTTCAATCAATAAATTCTTAAAGTAATTCCACAGCACCAAATGGAGTAAATCCAACTGCAATTGTTTGGTATCTGAAATACCTGTTAGCAAGGCTTGGTCCCATGCCAAGTGGAGCATGGGAGTTGCTGTAGCAAAAATAACAAAAACAGTCATAATCCGACTTTAGAAAATTCCCTAGGTAAATCTGCCACGATTTTTGGATTGCTTCCAAATCCCAGTGATGTGGTACATCAATACCTATCTAAACCCAGGAGCTCACTATTTATTGATCTTTTGTTGAGTTTTAGTGATTTAATTACTTCTGTAAGTGGTTTCATCACCAAATAAATCACTCTAGGAGTTTGACATCTCCAAACAGAGTGAACCCAGTTCCTATAGAAAGGTATTTGAAATACATACCCTGTGCCATTGTAATCAAATAAAAAGCTTCTGTAGATTTTATCTGGTGAAAAAGACAAATTGTTTACAAAACTAGTTTTGGGAATTTACTGAGGGCATTATGGTAATTATTTTAGAGTAATTCCAACTCTCAGTGAACAAGTACATCAAGCCCTACCTAACCATCCAAGGAAATAATTTTTGGAGCTCAGAACCTTTCTTGTGAATTATTTCCTAAAACTAGAGTATTATTCACTATAAAAACCACTATAAATCTTTGGTAATTGATAAAATAGTGAAACTACTTTTGTTGGTTTCCTCTTATCAATACCTATCTACTGGTATCATGTTTTTACAATGGTACCATACAGAATATGGTCTTGCTCTAAAAATCCATCTCTTAGGTAGTTTCTAGACTATAAATCCTAAGGGATTTTCATCCCCTTCTCTAAGACCATCTCAATCTCCTAAATCCATTCCTCTCTAAAACTAATGAACCTTAATTGGAGTTTATTCAATTGCTTGTTTGCTGAATGGTAGTGGTGATTGTATGCCTGGTATTGATTGTGCCCTTTTGTTGTTTGCATGTGTTCCCTATCGACGATAGTTGCGATTATATCGGAGAGCAGAAGAACATGGTTATTATTGTATATTGATATTATGGGTTATCTAGAAGAAGTCTAGGGACAATTATGCCATATTACCGATCATCAGGCAAGCCACCTTCTTGCTCATAAGCCTTGTCCTACTATTTTTACTTATGCATGTTTTATCTACTATTTCTGAAACTGCATTATCTTACTATACGATGTTGTATATCTGGTAGAGGTTTGGCTCCTCCGAACTATTACACTTTTGTACTATTAAGTATAACCCCTTTGATGACACCTACTTGTCCCTAGTAGAATAGATGGTGTACATCACCATAACCCTTTGGAGACCCCAGATTTAGTCGATGCAAAGCTAGAGGATGGGAAGACCCCGGAAAAAGTTTTACCAAATGTTTTATGGTAAAACCTTGGTGAGGTGGGACCTCCCAAGAGATGTTGAGAAATAAAAAGGTTTTGTTTTAAAAAATGCTGGAGGAAAACCGGAGGAAAAAGGTTTACAAAAATGCACGTGGTTCTTTGCAGTTTTGCTAGAACAATTAACCCGTACAACCACATTACTCTAGTATGGGACAGGGCTGGATTTGATGTTTGTCTATTCCGGTATAAGCTGCCTCGCAACAACTACAGGGGATCGGGGATCCCTGGAGGGTGGGCCTTCTCCGATAAAGGTCCATGCGGGACCTCGACCTGGAGAAGGAACGAAGGGTCGGCAGGCCTCCACGCGTTACTATGAGCCCCTCATTGAAAGCGTGCACATGGGACGTGCAATAAGCGCTCCGGTTGGTCCTCGCTCGACGTCCTGGTTTTGAGGGGATTAACACTCATAGGGTAGGCACTTATATTGGAGTGGGCATCCAGAGAGTCTTGATCGGTTACTCGACCCACGATCGGTGAAGATCAGGGTAGTGTACCCGGATGGTGTGGGTAAAGTGTACAACCTCTATAGAGTGTAAATCTATTCGAATAGCCGCGTCCGCGGTCATGGACGGTTGGGAAGGTTGCTGTAGAGCGGTGCTGGTTTTGTTTTCAAAAAGGATTTTCGGAAAGGAAATGACTTTGAAATGTTTTGACCATGGGATGGTCGGTAAGGATACCTTCTTTGACCATGGGATGGTCAGAGAGGTATGGAAGGAGCTTGGTCGTGGGACGACCTGAAAACGGGAACAAATGGGTGACCTAGTCCTAATGTTTTCCAAAAACTTTTCAAAAAGGTTTCCAAAATGTTTACAAAAGTTTTCAACAAAGATATGTAGATGCTATATCTACAAGAGAAACTATTTGAGAAAATAACCTCTCTTGGAGCCCTCCTACTACCACAGCCAAACTGCATATCCTCTTGTTATTATTATTTTAAGGTGGTTTGCGAGTACATTCAATGTACTTATCGGCATTGTCCCTGGCTATTAACTTGGTCAGATATCAAGAAGAAGGTGAAGTGGACGACTATGCGAGCTAGGACGTTCTCCCAGTCAGTTGCATGTAGGTTAAGGCATGGCTCGGGCTCTACGCTTGATGGAGTTCCGCTGAGGTTCAGTGATGTAGCCATAATGGCATTCATGTAAGTCTTGTATTTAGGTACCTTCTCGGATGTTGTAATGATACTTGTTGGTTATGTTCCACGACTAACTGATCATGGGATCGTGGTTGTATGCATAACAGGGATTCTCGGAGGATTAATCCGGGGGCCCCCACGGACTTGGTATCAGAGCCATCCTGACTGTAGGAGAACCTTAGTTAGCATGGTCATTAGACAATAACCTTATTTTGAAAACCCAAGCTTTTGAAAACTAGTTTCTAAATGAGTTTCAAAAGTTCTACTTCTTCTCCTACTCCTAAGTAAATGCTTTTGAAAATGGTTTCCTCTATCCCTCGTCCAAACCTCAAATCTACGGAGTTTAAAAATAACTAGGATCTCGAACCCGGTGAAGATAGTGAGAACAAGATGAAGACAAGCAACTATCAGCAAACACAAGGAGACTACAATATCGCCCTACCAGCGGCATCCTCATAATCAGAAGACATCAGTTGTTGCACTATCAAGAAACGTCCAAGATACGACGAAGGCTTCATTCCCAAGATAGTGACCCAGACCTCAATCCTGTGATCTCTAGGATCAATAAATCCTAAGAATAGGATTCCCCTATATCGCGAGTAGTTAACTCCTTGGTCCCTGGAGTTGACCGTGTTTGCTTGCCTAAGTGCATCCTGTGTTGCTTGATGTGTGTTGTTTGCCGAGGACATTGCAAGCCCCTCGCTCTGTTCGTCTTGTTTGTATGCTCTGGTTTGCTCCGACCTCCTTAAACATGTGACTCGAGCAGCGATAAACCACCTACTAACTCAGGAAACCTCCAGTGTTAGATGTCGGTATTGAGACCCAGACTAACCTCGAGAGCATATGAGAGGAAAAGCATCGCAAGAACCAGGAGTTCGACATCGTCAAGCCAGAATCAACTCGAGGATTTCACCTCAGCAGGATGGCATACCTCGTCAAACTCACCGTGCAAGACTCGTCGATAGCACCACACTCCCTTGTTCCTCAGTCTATTACAACAAGACTTTAGTTGGAGCTGGAAGTCGATAACCGAAGGATCCTCAATATCCACAAGAAACCACCGGATAAGTCAACCAAGACAAGAAGTGAAGACCTAACTACGCTGACCTTCGGTACGTTAGAACTTCCGACCACCTCACAAGACTACCTATTCTAGTCAAACCTACCCAAACTGACGGAAAATTCCTCCCTAGAAGGTCAGAACCACCCCAGAAGTCAGAGGATTAGGAAGCGTGAAGACAACGAGTCCACTCCGCCATCATACAAAAGCAACACTAATAACTCAAGTGAAGACAGTTTCCCCGAAGCTGGATGCCTCTACTCTGACTGAAGATCTAACAGGAAGTCATGTTAAACGCTAAACCTCCTAGAGTTAACTCTAGAAGGCTGCGTTAGAAAACCATCCCACTCAAAGACCTCAGCTCAAGATTCAAGTAAGATACAGCCTTCCGCTAACATAGGGTCAGCACTCCAAGACAGAAGACCCGCACCCCACCCAAAGCATCTTAGTGAAGATCTAAGGTGGAAAGACTACGTCTTTCAACTCAATCCTCAGAAGACAGTCTACCAAAAGATACTTCGGAAAATATCTCCGGCTCCGAAGTCCTCCCGCCCAGCAACAACCCATGAGTTATCCGAGGAGAAACTAACTGAAGATTCTACAAAGTCCATCTGCTACTTCAACTGAAGACCCACTCGAAGGACTGCCGAACCGCTAACCCCTAGGTTCCATAATGCTTAGAGGACGTGAGATTCCAGCAACTCCAATAGGCTAAGTACGAATAATAGTAGTATATAAGCCCAGTAAGTCATAATCCCCGAGAGACTTCCGAAGGTCTCTACTCCAGAAGAAAGATGGACGACACTCCCGAGATACCCCACCAGTGAAGTCAAGAAGGAAGGAAGGTGTGCCTCCAAGCTAACCAAATCAAATCCTAAGGGGGAAAGACTGCGTCTCTCCCACCAAAATAGAGTAACCCTTGACTAGAAGCAAATCCAGGAGTTTCAACCGTAAGATCTTTAATTAGGATACACGACGCCCCCAAGGTAGAGCTGTACACTAGGCCGTAGATTTTATCCTCCGACGAGTACTCCGTGAAGTTCAGCATCGAGATAGTCCGCCCAGTCTAAGCCCTCGAGATATAGAGTCCAGAAGGAAAAGAAGGTCATCTCTCAAAATCAAGACTGGACTCTGCTCAACTCTTAGTGCATCCCCAAAGACTGAAGCTCAACTTCATCGACAGAGTAACCACTTTCAAAGACGGAGTCCATAAGATAGCACGCTTGAAACCAGTAGCGCTAACCTTAACTCAAAATACCCTAACCCTACTCTCCGGAATCTCGGGACGAGATTCTTTTAAGGGAGAAAGATCTATAACATCCCAAATTCTGCAACCTTGATTAGTTGTCCATAATGCAAAAATTAGGGGGAACAAAAAAAACTTTTTCATGTTTAATGTTGAAGTGTTTTCTTGTTTGGATATGCTTATGCATATGAATGTGTGTTAGATGATATACTCCTTACCTCACCATCAGTGGGCAAAAGCTATCTAACAAAACTATCCTGGCTCATTTTACATATTCTCAAATGTTCTAGCATTTCAAAACCTGAGCCAAGAAGCCTTTGCAAACCAACTATTTTAGTAGCTTCTATTGATGAAACTATGGAGAGCTATATAACACAATATCCTTATGTTTTCAAGACAGAACCTTCTACTACTCTTATCTCTAGATTTAAAAAAAACCTTTTATGAACCATTTGAATTCTACTCTTGGTAGAGATACCAAAGACTCTCATCTTTTTCAAACTCCCACCCTTTCCAAATTGCCTAACCTTACCTCAAGTCATACTTGATGGTAACCCTAGTAGTAGGTTTGCTTAGTTTGTAAGGTGAGTTGCCTTGCTCTACTGTCTGATGAATCGCCTTGATCTGTTATTTGATCTGTTTGCTTAGGAGATAGTAGGAGATACTCTAGGAGCTCATCACTAGGATCAAGAAGTCTCCAAATCATCCCCACCCTAAGCAAGAATACAACCTGGATCTGATCCCTAGCTCCTAAGTGATCATCTAAAACCCATAACTAGATCAATTATGTAGTAATCCCTTCTAGAAGTTTCCAAGTCAATGAAGACCAATATCAAGCAAGGATACTTACTACTCCCTGTACACTTAAACACCATCTCCTTTATGAGGCTTTGGCACCTTGAAATCAATCAAGAACATCCTCCCTCTTATTCTAGTCAAAAACCCTAAATCTGCCAAATTTGGCTAAGTCTGGAAATCTGTTTCTAACATCACCTTTTTGAATGCCTCCTTTTCCCAACCCTTGTACATTTTTGGAAATGCATATGAACCATATTGTTAACCATCCTAAGGTCTAACAAGGCCCACTCTTGCCCTTGGTTAGAGCATCCTCTGACCCAGTTGTTCTTGATGGTTTTGCAGGCAAGAAAATAACTTTTCCTACAAATCTAGTCAGCATGCCTACTTTGGTAGAAGCTCACACCACCATCCAACCTTCTTTGGACCAACTATTTGCATGGTTGTGTTCTACTCACATAGGTCTATCATTACCTACTTCACTTGATCCAATTGGATCCTTGAGCTGTTTACACCCACAAGGTTTTGAAGGCTAGATGATAATCTGCTTTGGCGGGCTTATTTTATTCAAAGTTTGAAAGCTTGTCTTGGTGAGCTCAAGCAGGATCAAGCTCAAAACTCTGTACCATGTTGATTCACATCACTTGGTCTATCCATATATATATATATATCCCATGCCCCAAGGGGAGCTCTGAACTCCAAGATACAACCATGTTTTGATGGTATGAAATTAACATCACCCTAGATCCTTAATCTAGGGTATTCCACCAAAATCAACTTGGATTCTCCAATCCCAAGGTTGAAAATGCTTGCTACACCTTTTCTACATCATATACCCTGATCATCAAGATTTATCAATAATTCTCCATAATTATTATGGCTCCAAATCTAATAAATCTCTTTAATAGTCAAAATCCCCAAAACTCCTTCCATAAAGGAAAGTTTGGTTTTTCCCAAAACATTTCCCCAACTCTAAGCACTTTTTAGGCCTATACATCATACCCTATCTTCCCACTTCAGAAATAGATATATTTTTGAAGAGTTTCTATAATTCTTTTTGCCCTTTTTCTTAAATGGCAGAAAGGATAAAATAATTGTTTGAAATACATTTAAGCCATAATAAATCTTGGGAAAATTCCCCTAAGTGTGTATCCACATATGGGACCATATCACTTCAAAATCCAACCTTCTCCAATGTAAATTTATCAAATCAGCTTCTATAAACCACTTCTGCACTTTTTAAATAAATAGATTTAAGTGGACTAAAACTCCTCTGAAAAATCTCAAATAATTCCTGGAGGTGTATCTTAACCTTGTCCATCTACCAGTACCCTTAACTTATCTTTCAAAGATCAAATTTGGAGAACTTGACCCTGATCTTTCTGTATGGCAGATTTGGACTTTTATCCACCTTAAACCAAAACCCAATCAAACCATCACCCAAGCTTGTCCAGCACTCCTCTCCTGCACCCATTAGACACCCTCGTCGACCACTACTGTAGCTGCATTGTAGCACACCCTCTCCCTTGTCTTTTAGCCCTTGTTGCTAGTAGGAGAGAGAAGGACAAGCACCACATGCCCTTGCATTCAAGCTTTCCATAGCAGCAACCCTCTATCTGACCTGCACACCACCAGAAACCACTTCCCCTCGCCCACAACATCCTCCCATGGTTTCCCCTCCTCTCCTCCATGCCCAATAGACCATGTCCATGATGGACTACGCCCTCCCGGTTAAATAGGCCAGAGGCCACCCCCGGAACCCTCCCTGGATCATTTGCCCACTCTGCACCCTCTTACCACCCCAGCACCCCCCACTCCCTCTCCCCTGCACTCATCTGCCCAAGAGAGAGAGGGAGAGAAAGCTTCGGCCTCCCCCGTCTATCGAGCTAAGCTCCCTCCCCCTCCGTCCTCCCACCCTGCATGTGCTACCACCGCACTTCCCTTGGTAGTACGCACCTAACCCTGCCTTTTGCTTTGACCAGGACCCCTCCTTCTGGCCTCACCGGCGCGGCCCGACGACCTCGCCTCGGCCTCCATCGCCCAAGCCACCTCCCGTCACGGAACTGTACCTTGTCGCCCACTACCGGCCTCGCCGTGACGCGCCGTGTCTCCCCGTCGCATCCCCGTCATCTCCCCCGCATCAGGTGAGCCGCACTGCCGCTGCCCGAGCGCCACCTAGGGTTTACTCGTCGCCGTTCTGCTCCAGCGAGGACGACGCCCCTCCACCGTCCAATCCAACTATCACCAACGCCCCTGATCGCCCCGTACCCCTCGCCACTCGTGCTCTCTGACGGCTGGGCCCCGCGCCAGCATTTGAAGGAGCCGGCCGCGCGCTGCTGGTAGCCCGGGTGGGCCGAATTCTAGCCTTGAGGCCAGATCCGGCCAGTTCCCAGCCCGCGACCACCTCACCTTTTTCTTTTTCCTCAAATCAAGAAGTTTGTCTTTTAGATTAAATCAATTTGAAAATTGTAAGTATTGATTGTGCCATGAGGGAAAAAGACAAATTGTTTACAAAACTACCTTTGGGAATTTCCTAAGGGCATTATGGTAATTATTTTAGAGTAATTCCAACTCTCGGTGAGCAAGTACATCAAGCCCTACCTAACCACCCAAGGAAATAATTTTTGGAGCTCCAGAACCTTTCTCGTGAATTATTTCCTAAAACTAGAGTATTATTCACTATAAAAACCACTATAAATCTTTGGTAATTGATAAAATAGTGAAACTATTTTTGTTGATAAAATGTACTTATCGGCATTGTCCCTGGCTATTAACTTGGTCAGATATCAAGAAGAAGGTGAAGTGGACGACTATGCGAGCTAGGACGTTCTCCCAGTCAGTTGCCTGTAGGTTAAGGCATGGCTTGGGCTCTACGCTTGATGGAGTTCCGCTGATGTTCAGTGATGTAGCCATAGTGGCATTCATGTAAGTCTTGTATTTAGGTACCTTCTCGGATGTTGTAATGATACTTGTCGGTTATGTTCCACGACTAACTGATCATGGGATCGTGGTTGTATGCATAACAGGGATTCTCGGAGGATTAATCCAGGGGCCCCACATTGGATTTGAATAGACAGCTGACATCTGCTTTTCTGGGTTGATCCATGTGTAGGTTGATACTTTGTTCTGACTGGCTGACTCTATTGCACAAAAAGTCATTTTTCTTGATACCAGTGTAACTGATTAAAAAAATCGAAAACATTCGCGTTGTGTCATTTTATATGACATAGTATCCATAAAAAATATCAAACATGAAAAATCAGGAATATCTTCGAAAAGTGTTCATAAAATGACCTATCATGTTCGAGGTTTCATGCATTTCATCCCAAACGACCAATGTATTAGTTAGTGGGCCCCGCCTATCAGCTATATAAGCTGGTGCGGTTTGGTGGGCTCTCACCTGTATGAGCTGGTGTAGTTTGATTGGCTACTAACATATATGCAGACACGTCAGTGAAATTTTGACATATGGACGCGACACATAGATCAATTTACTAAGGTGGCCATTGGTATTTTTTAAGTAATAATAAATAGCACCCATGACCATTTAAATTGTTCATAGTCGGCCCAAAATAAGTCATAGACTAGTGTTATTTATGTTATGACCAATTGGCGTAAGCAAGCTATGACCTTCCTGACATAAAAGGTCATAATTTTTCAAGGTTTGGGCCCTCCCATATGGCCTACGACCAACTAGATCGAAATGGTCATAGATATATGACCAAAAAACCAAGGCCGTTAAGAAAAGGTCACTAGTTAACACATTTCTTGTAGTGTCCGGAGATACTAAAACCCCCAGAAACGCTCCGCTTATAGAGCTCACCACCAATTATAGTATAGGCTTTTGCTCGTCGGATGATCTGCTGGCTCAGAACCTTGTCTTTGGGTACTTTGCCCTCTACCAAGTAGTCAAGGTATAGTTGAGTCCAGCTGGGAATTACAGCCAGAACTGCTACTAAAGGTGAGTCGGATTTGGTCGGGTATTCTCGTGTACTCCTTTTATAGAGGGAACTTTGAGGTGCTCCAAAAAAGAGCCATCCGGGACCTTTTTCCGTGCAGAGCCTATTCGAGATAGTGCATCTACTTCCTCATTTTCTGTTCGCGGTATGTGTTGAACCTCAAACCCTTCGAATGATTTAGATAGTTCATCCACGACAGCAGTGTATGCTGTTATGTGCTTATTCGCATTACAGATAGCCGACACTTGTTGGGTAACAAGATCCAAATCTCCGTAACACATCAAACGTCGGATGTCGATATCCTTAGCAATCTGGATTCCATGCAGCAGTGCTTCATACTCGGCAATGTTATTCGTTGCCGTGAAGTGGATCCGCAACACATAGAAAAGTTTATCTCCTTGGGGTGATTTGAGCACCACGCCAGCCCCTGAGCTCCTTAGACCCGTCAAAGTGTAAGGTCCAGTATTCCGACTCTAGGAGGGTCATATTCTCCATTGTCTCTATCCAATCAGTGACAAAGTTCGTGAGGATTTGGGGTTTGATTGTTGTATGAGGTTTATACTCAATGTCGAAAGCTGAAAGCTCTATGCCTCATTTTGCAACACATCCTATAGCATCGTTGTTGTTGATTATACTTCTCATGGGAGCTGTCCTCACCACGGTAATGGGATGTTCCTGAGAATAATGCTGTAACTTACGAGATGTAAAAAACACACCATAAGCCAACTTTTGATAGTGCGGATACCGCTACTTTGATTCAGTTAGGACCTCGCTGAGATAATAAGTCGGATGCTGCACCAGGTGTTCCTGATTTTCCTCTGGTCTCTCCACCACCATGATGACACTGATGGCTCTATTTGTCGCAGCGATATAGAGGAACATTGGTTCTCGTGGTTCCGTTGCTGCAAGGATCGGAGCAGATGAGAGTACGGCTTTCAGGTCTTGTAGTGCAACTTCAGCTTCATTAGTCCTAACAAACTTTTTGGTCTTTTTCAAGAGCTTGCAGAGTGGTGCGACTCTTTCACCGAGCCGTCTTAGAAACCGACTGACTGCAGCAATGCAACCAGTTAGTCTTTGAACATCCTTCAGGCGAGTTAGCCTGGAAATATTGAGTATAGCCTTAATTTTGTCTCGGATCACCTCTATGCCTCTTTGAGACATGATGACACCTAAAACTTTTCCGGTTGGTATTCCAAAGAAACACTTCTTCGGGTTAAGCATTATGTTGTTTTTTCGTAGATTGGCAAACGTTTCCTCCAAGTCGGAAATTAATGTTTCCTTCTTTTTGGACATCACCGCAATATCGTCCACATATGCATGTACATTGCATCTGATTTGGTCGTGGAGGCAACGCTGCATAGTGGCTGGTACGTAGCTCCTGCATTCTTCCGCCCAAAGGGCATCGTAACAAAACAGAAGGTTCCGGAGGGGGTTATGAATGAAGTTTTGACTTTGTCTGATTCCTTCATATGGATTTGGTGATAACCGGAATATGCGTCGAAAAACAGAGGAGTTCCGAGCCTACCATAGAATTGATAACTTGATCAATTCTTGGTAGAGCAAACGGATCTTTGTGACAAGCCTTGTTCAAGGCAGGATAATCAACACACATCCTTAAATTAGTGGTGTCCTTTTTAGGGACCATTACAAGATTAGCCGACCAGTCAGTATGGATAACCTCTTCTATGAATCCGGCTAACTCGAGTCGGGCTAGTTCCTTAGCTATTGCCTTACGCTTTTCATCGCCGAAACGTTGTAGGGACTGTTTGACGGGTTTAGCATTCAAGTGTACATTTATAGAGTGCTCGGCAAGTTCCCTAGGTACTCCGGTCATGTCAGATGGCTACCATGTGAAGATATCTTGATTTGCTTGGAGGAACTTGACGAGCGCGCTTTCCTATGCGCTATCTAGGCCTACACCTATATGGGTCACCTTGGAGGGGTCATCATCCTTCAATGGCGTCGTCTTCATCTCTTCCGATGCCTTGAACTCCGAATTCAGCTTTGTCACCTCCTTCTCCATTCCGGGCATCTCAGACGGATCAATGGTCTTCTTGATCTCCTAGTACTCCTGGGCGTGCAGCACGGCTTCAGCAAAGGCGGCATTTCCATCCTCGCACTCTCGTGCCTACTTCGGGTCTCCCCTGATTGTCATCACACTGTTGGCACCTAGAATTTTCATCATATTGTAAATGTAACACGGACAAGCCATAAAAGCCCGGTAAGCCGGACGTCTGAATATAGCATGGTACACGCTCTTGAACGGGACCACTTTGAAGGAAAGTGCCTCTGTCCGATAGTTCTTTGGAGTTCCAAAGGTAACATCCAAAGTGATCTCTCCCAGAGAATTTGCTTGTCTTCCTAGGACAACTCCGTGAAAGATCATAGAGCTGTGATTCAGCTGTGTCTCCGAGATCCGCATCCGGCGTAGCATTTCGACATACAAAATATTGATGCTGTTGCCGCCATCCATGAGGGTCTTGGAGAAACCATAGCCGTCAATAAGTGGGTTGACGACTAAGGCGTATTTTCCTCGCCTGTGCAACTTAAGCGGATGATCAGCACGGTCCAACATGATTGCCACTTCCTACCAATCCAGAATTGTGGGATAGCCGGAACAGTTGCATTGAGCTCATGCGTAACTGTTTTCTTGACCTTAGCTGGCTGAGATCCGAGGAAGGTGACGTAAGTGTCTTTCTTCGTTGGGAAGTTTTTCTTTCCATCCGACTTGAGATTTGAAGGGTCAGCTTCCTCCATGTCGGAATCTTCCTTGGTCTCCTTCTCTTTTTCAGGATTCTTCTTCCCCTTCTTCCGCTTAGCTCTATAGCCAGCGGTATCATCCTTCTTGATGTCGTCATTAAAACGACAGTTGGCGTTTGTGTGAGACGAGAACCCACTGCCATCTAAGTGATGCACACATGGGTTATTGGCAATGTCAGCCAAGGAATAGGTTTTGCCAGGTTGTTGGTCTCCTCTACCCTGGACTCCTGATGACCCACGACCGTGTCCACGGCCACCGCCGTGCCCTCCTCGTCCTCCAGACCTGAAAGTAGCAGTGACCACTTCCATTTCCGTGTTGGGTTTTTCTTCCGAGGTGTTCTTGCGTTTCTAAGCTTGCTACTTTGGTTGTTTTGCCGAATGTGGCACACCTAGAGCGTTTAGTAATCCCTCTGCGTCGTCGTCAGCATCTGCATACTTGCTCGCTATTTCTATCATCTCTCCCAAATCAGTAACCTTATCACACTTTAAGCGATGACGTAGTAAACCAATTGGGAGTCCTGCAATGAAAGCTTCAATCGCAGTTTGATCATTTACTCCTTCACAGGAGTTCTTGGTGTTGATCCATCGTCCGAGGTAATCTCGGCAAGTTTCTCCTGCTTTCTGGGTGCAACGTTATAGGTCTCCTACTGTACAGGGCCTCCAATATGTGCCTTCGAAATTCCGAAAGAACGCACTTTGCATTGTTGGGCCACACAAAGAAAAACAAAACCCTTTCCTACGCGGTGATCCCAAGCTCTAGCTGAGGTAGTAGGCCACGAGAATTACCACTAGACGCGCGGTTGCGGAATCGATGAAGCACGTCGCTTGATGTAGTGCAGTCCCCACGATCCGTTCCGATCCACGATCATCGAAGTGCTGAACGTACAACACCTTTGCCAGTATCCGCACGTACGAGGAGGAGCGCCAGCGATGGACTGCTAGGTCCGGTACGCGGCAATAGGACTAGACTAGACTGGAGCTAGGGTTTCCAACACATGCAGTGACCTAAGCGTGTGCTCTAAGCACCTACGCCCCAGCTTATATAGGGAGTGAAAGTGGGCTCCACTCACTTGTGGCCCATTCACTAAAAGGCCTATATTAGCCACTTCAAGTCCCACTTGCTGACTAAGTCCATGTCTCTATTTGGGTCCAACCCAAATAGATTTTCTCTTCGGGTCTAACCCAAACTTGCTCTCGCTCTTAAGTGTGTGACCCGACAGGCTCATGGTGACCCAGACACGATCCAAGTCTCACTCGTGACCGATCAGTTGGTAGCGGCTCCTAGCAGAACATGCCAACTCCCAAGTACCAAAGAGTCATGACCACATACCTTCCAATGTGACATTCATCTGAGTCCCTTTTGCCTCACGATATACCTTGTCGAACTATAGGCGATTAATCGTCATCCCTTAAATAGTTCGACTCTATTTCTCGATCCGAGATAAGTGATTCATCCGACTAACTCTTAGTCGGTCGCCTATGGCCATGCTTTCCGAATCATATCTTCCGAGAGGGCCCAGAGCATATCTCTCGAAATGGAGGGGCAAAATCCCATCTCGGTTATTCACATCACGCAACTTGATTCTCAGTCGACCCGAACTCCGCCTTTATAACTGCCCAGTGACGGAACAACGTTTGACAGAACCTAAGTCGGTGATCCTCAACTCGGATTGTGCAATAACCTCAGGTCTAAGGATTACATTGATTGAGATATGCAAATGATGACTTGTTCGTTGCATCTCAATGTGGGTCAGTCAAACTCGCTAAACTCTTTAGCCGAATCCATGTAAGTCAGAATAGCATCTCCATGTCCATGACAAGTGGAACCTAGTCATCTGCCGACTTTCACATTGGTCTAAGTTGTGTGTCTAGCACAACCTCAATGACCACGGAGAATTAGCATGAACAACATGAATATATAGTTCCAAAATCAAATCACATATTCGATGATACATATCAATAGTTCATATATGGACTATAACTTTATGAATACATTGGGAAATATCATCAACCATGATTGCCTCTAGGGCATTTTCCCAACAGCCTCTCACTTGCACTAGAGTCAATCATCTGACATCACATGTCTAGGCATCTAATGCCCATAGCTCTCAAGTGCGCCTCATGCTTCGGTTGTGGAAGTGGCTTTGTGAATGGATCCGCAATGTTTGCATCCGTGTGTACCTTGCATAACTTGATATCACCCTATTCCACGAACTGGCAAATAAGGTGGTACCGCATGAGTATATGTTTGTTCTTCTGGTGTTGTCTAGGTTCCTTGGCTTGTGCAATAGCACCATTGTTGTCACAATACACGTCTAACGGATTGGACAAGCCCTGAACAACACTAAGATCCAGGAGGAAATTCCTCATCCAAACGGCTTCCTTTGCCGCCTCCGAGGCAGCAATATACTCAGCCTCTGTCATAGACGCAGACACCGTCTCTTGCTTGGAACTCTTCCAGCTCACATCCCCTCCGCTTATCACAAACACATATCCGGATTGCGAATGAGAATCATCCGAGTTAGTGAGATAACTCGCATCCATGTAACCCTTTACATTGAGTTCATCCTCACATCCATAAACCAGGAACATATCCTTAGTCCTTCTCAAGTACTTGAGGATATTTTTAGCTGCTGCCTAGTGGATCTCTCCAGGGTCAGCCTGGTATCTGCTCACAACACTTAGAGCATAGGAAACATCCGGCCTAGTACAAATCATAGCGTACATGATGGATCTGACTGCAGAAGCATACAGAATCGCACTCATCCGACTTCGCTCATCAGTTGACGAAGGACACGGAGTCTTGCTCAAATCCTGAGAGACTTGATACCTCTTAGTCTTTGCCTGAGCCTAGAACATACTTTTGAAGCTTTCGATCATATCGTAGGCCTCAACATTCTCGAACTACTGCTGCAAGTCCGGTTCCATGTGAGCAAGCATAAGACAACTAATCTCCATGGATTCATCACAAATCCGATGGTAGGCATTGGTGGCTGCGACAGTCGCATTCTCATTCGGCTCATCTGGAAGTGGGTTGTCTAGGACATGGTCCCTCTTTTCTTGCTTGAGAACAATTCTCAGACTACGATACCAGTTGGTGAAGTTAGTTCCATTTAGCTTATCTTTCTCTAAGATGGTTCTCAAAGCAAAACTAGAAATCTGAGGAAGACTGCTAGGTGCCATTGATCTACAATAGAAAATATGCAAAACACTTAAGACATGTATCCATAAAAGAGCAAGCATATTAAACACTTTAATACTTATGCTCCCACTAGAACCAACACCCCTACGATGGTTACTTAGTGATTCAGGACCCTAAATAAGCAAGCCGACTAGTGAGCTTTAGCATCACCGCTAGCCGTCAAGTGATCTAGGTAGACAACTCCTTGTCAATCGTATCTCATACGACTCCTGTTGGATGGGTGGCATCACATGCCCCGACTCCCATCCGACTTTTCCCCAAGTCCCACAACCGTTGTGATAGACCCGTCTAGATTACCGAGTGCTTCCGCTGTAAGAGTCCGACTCGAACCCACCTAGTCGGAAAGAATTGATAGTACGTCAATTTTATGAGCCCACTACCAAAAATGTCCGACTTGTGATGGTGCAACACTAGCGGGGAAACCGACTAGACCTTCTTTGAGGGATTACTTTCTACCAACTATCTAATAGAGGTAAAACAGAGACATAACAATAACACAAAATAAAGAAATTATAATGTGAAATGGTATGGCTCTTTTTATGGCGATCTCCATCTCCACAAAGCTTGTAATTCGACTTGTCAACTATTGTCTTGTGCCGCCTTACACCATGGAGCCGACTTGTACATCGACTTGCATGCCATCCGGGTTCTCCAAACAACTACACTAGCTTGTAAAGTAAATTACATAGAGAATCCGACACGCAAGTCGTTATACAATAATGTGACAACACCTAGGCTCCAGCCGGCTGACGAAAACCGTGATACGCAGATCACGTATGGATTACACACATCACATGCACATAAGCCATACCATTCACAACATCATCCTGCAAAAACAAGTTATGCATAGATACGATATCTACCAGCATTGAGAAAACTCGCAACGACATCTAATGCGCTGCGACAGGGTGAAGCCGACAGTCCTGCTAGCCAGATAGCTTGTGGGGATCGAAGGGGAAGCGCCCCTCGCGGGTGCGTGTAGCGCCCGGCGATTTTACCCAAATCCAATCCGGACTCCGATTCGACCAAACTCTTTCATCTTCGATCACCGCATCCGGGTTTACGTGTCACAGTCTACCCCGATGGAGAAAGCCGACCGGTAGGGGTATGTTGTTGCACGACCTTAGCAGTTAGATCATGGAAACCAGATCATCCATTCCCCCGAGTATAGTTGATCCAATAACCTTTGTACAAAACCGATCTATCTCATAGATCGACCACCAAAACTGCAATTAGATCCAATCTAACACCAACCACATATCACATATGCACAATCTCGAGCCTAAAACCAGAAGCTAACGCTCTGACACCACTGTTGGGCCACGTAGAGAAAAACAAAACTTTTTCCTACATGGTGATCCCAAGATCTAGCTGAGGTAGTAGGCCACGAGAATTACCACTAGACGCGCGGTTGCAGAATCGATGAAGCATGTCGCTTGATGTAGTGCAGTCCCCACGATTCGTTCTGATCCACGATCATCGAAGTGCTGAACGTACAACACCTTTGCCAGTATCCGCACGTACGAGGAGGAGCGCCAGCGATGGACTGCTAGGTCCGGTACGCGGCGATAGGACTAGACTGGACTGGGGCTAGGGTTCCAACACATGCAGTGACCTAAGCGTGTGCTCTAAGCACCTACGCCCCAGCTTATATAGGGAGTGAAAGTGGGCTCCACTCACTTGTGGCCCATTCACTAAAAGGCCTATATTAGCCACTTCAAGTCCCACTTGCTGACTAAGTCCATGTCTCTATTTGGGTCCAACCCAAATAGATTTTCTCTTCGGGTCTAACCCAAACTTGCTCTCGCTCTTAAGTGTGTGACCCGACAGGCTCATGGTGACCCAGACACGATCCAAGTCTCACTCGTGACCGATCAGTTGGTAGCAGCTCCTAGCAGAACATGCCAACTCCCAAGTACCAAAGAGTCATGACCACATACCTTCCAATGCGACATTCATCTGAGTCCCTTTTGCCTCACGATATACCTTGTCGAACTATAGGCGATTAATCGTCATCCCTTAAATAGTTCGACTCTCTTTCTCGATCCGAGATAAGTGATTCATCCGACTAACTCTTAGTCGGTTGCCTCGGTTAACACTTAACCGAGTCACGCATGGCCATGCTTTCTGAATCATATCTTCCGAGAGGGCCCATAGAATATCTCTCCAAATGGAGGGGCAAAATCCCATCACGGTTATTCACATCACGCAGCTTGATTCTCAGTCGACCTGAACTCCGCCTTTATAATTGCCCAGTGACGGAACAACGTTTGACAGAACCTAAGTCGGTGATCCTCAACTAGGATTGTGCAATAACCTTAGGTCTAAGGATTACATTGATTGAGATATGCAAATGACGACTTGTTCGTTGCATCTAAATATGGGTCAGTCCGACTCGCTGAACTCTTTAGCCGAATCCATGTAAGTCGGAATAGCATCTCCATGCCCATGACAAGTGGAACCTAGTCGTCTGACGACTTTCACATTGGTCTAAGTTGTGTGTCCAGCACAACCTCAATGACCAAGGACAATTAGCATGAACAACATGAATATATAGTTCCACAATCGAATCACATATTTGATGATACATATCTGTAGTTCATACATGGACTATAACTTTATGAATACATTGGGAAATATCATCAACCATGATTGCCTCTAGGGCGTTTTCCCAACATGCATGTCATACCAGTTGTGGATGGTGTTCTCCGGAAGTTTATTGAGCCATGATCGTGCCGTCTTCCGCAACATAAGTGGGAGATATCGGGTTGCGACCAAGATGTTTTCGCCTTTGGCGATGCAACAAGTATGAAAAAATCATGGAGGCAAGTATCTGGATGGGCCACACTGTCGTAGGGTTGGATATGTCTTGAGATAGCAAATCCTTCCGGGAAGTTTGTTTGTCAAATACACGGTCCAAAGCACTTTGGACCTATAGAGATATTACCCGACTTGTAGCACCGCACCTCAATGTTGGAGTTAATCTGGTGTCTCGCGTCACTTGGTGACAGGGAACGCCTTCTTAGTTGTTCGCTATAGCTGCGGTGCCTTGGAGCCGGACTTCGGCTTCTGCCACCACCTCCTACGCGATGACACCCTCCTTGGCCTCCTTGAGAGCCGTTGTGATGGCTGCTTGGTGGAGAGGGTGGAGAAGGTGGATTGTTTCCAGCTGATCGTTGGCCTCCATCCAGAGCGTCATTATTTCGGTTCTAGGGAGTATCTTCATTGCGACGAGCCCCCTGCCAGCTTGACTCGACACGGTTTCCGTCGTTCCTTCGTCCGTCACTCCCACCGCAATGTGTGTCTAGGAGGTGGCATTCTTTGACGGTCCTCCTCCCAACATTTCTCTTTATCTTCTTCCCTGCGATCTTTCGAATCTTGCCGGGGAGGATTTCTCGGATGCAGTGTAGCAATTGCCTCCTTCTCTGCAGCTGGAGCGACGTTGCGCCAGTCGCATGTGGTTCTGTGGCGCTGCCCTGAAAAACCGGTTCTTGAGTAGTTGCCTTCCCGATGGTCGGAACGGTGATGCTGCTCCAGAACCCGTTGGGGCCTTAAGTCATTCCAGGCCAGATCCATGTGACATTGGTCAGATTGAGAGACCAGTTTTCCGCTCCCAGATTTCGCGACCTTCTGCTGCTCCAGACCCTTGGTGAGTAACTTAATGCCCAAATAGACCTATTCTGGGACTAGATTATTTGCCAGGATATCTCGAGCCGCGGCAGTGTTTTGTACTGGTGTTGGGTACACCAGATCTCCCTTGTTGTCGAGTCGAGGCATCCCTGGGTCTCCCTCAAAGAGAACCTTATGGATTTCTGAAAATTGATTGTCATGCGTGTGTCGTTTCCGGGTCTTCTGATGCTGCAGAGAGATATACTTCTCCGCAGTATCTATGCGCTTCTTCTCTTCCTCGATGTTGTTGGCTTCATCCAGGAGTACTTGGCGATGTGCTTCTAGGGCCTAAGCCCTTTCCTCCAGCTCTTCAGTAGTAAGTTCTGCAGCTGTAGGGATAGGTGTAGTTAACGCAGCATCGATGAGTTTATGGGCACCTGCAGTGACCACGTGTCCTTCCACCGAAGCTTCTTTGGGCTCTTCTAGGATAAGTTCTCCATCTGAGTCTTCCTCGTATTCCTCGGTAATCACTTCCTCTATTGGAAGTTCTTTTGCCAAGGTCTTGTTCTTCTTGTTCTTCTTCTTTGCCTTCTTGGCAGCACCGGTAGAAAAGACGGCTTTGGGTCCATTTCCCGGAGTCAAGCTCTGATCGGTACTTTCGGACATCTGGACGTCAGGATTATCTCCGAGATGCATGTCATCCTGCACTTTAGGAGAGTTTTCTCCAGATCCTTCATCCATGGCTTCTCCTTTGTTCTGCAGCTTTGGAGTTGAACTCCTCTTCGTATTTAGCGGAGAACTTTTAGAAATCTACCGACATCATCGAGTCATCCAAAGATGCGGGTAAGTCGGTGTTTGTTTCGATTGCCTCTAGCACCGAGTCTTCATTGTCTCCAGCATCGGCAGAGCTAGATCCGGATCTAACATATCCAACAAAGTGCGACACGTGAGTCCTAAGGTAGTTTCGGCTCTCCTCGTGGGCTTCCTCGAAAATCCTGATGGTCTCGTGAACTTCATCCATGTTCGCGCCTTGTCGTATCATCTGCCTCAACATGTGCCTCAAAAAAAGGTTTTTTTCTCGGCGTTAGCATAGCCGGAGCTGAGGTTGTTGTTTTGCTCCTCCTGGAATTCAATCTCAGCGGGTAGATCGATCTGGGATTCGACCTCGCTAGGGAGATCCACTCCAGATTCGACTTGCACCGCAAGATCTGCTTTAGGTTTGGCTTTCTCCACTATCTCCGCAATAGGTGCGGGCTAGGTGGGATTAGGATTTTCTGAGATCCAGAACTCTGCGGCCTCCGCGGACAAAGTGGACCCAGAGATTTCTTCTGCCTCTATCGTCACCGCTAGGGTGGGTGGGGCAGGTTCAGCGAAACCGATGTATACAGTCACGGCCTCCCTAGCCAGAATCTAGGTCTCGTCGAGAATGATGAGAGGGACGTCGCTGGCATAGAGGACGCGACCGACGGCGATGGACTTGTCGATTCCGATTCTTGCATATTCCGCTCGGAATACAGATCCGAAGCTCACTTGCCCCCCGGTGGGCGCCAACTGTCGTCGGATTGATGACAAGTACGCCATGACGGGGTCCTCAAGGTGTGTGGAAGAGAGGGGTGTGAGACGTATGGTATTGCGGGATGGTGAGCACACAAGTTTACCCAGGTTCGAATCCGCCGACTTTGGATGGATCCTACTCCTACTAGCAATCTAGTAATATGGCAGAGCCGAAATGTGGGTTACAACGGTTTCGCCTGTGCGAGTTGAGGTTGTAGACTATTGTGAGGACGCCCTAGAGGCTTACCCTAGGATGGCTTATATAGATATCCCGCCTAGGGTTTACAGGAGAGACCTATCCGGCTATGACTAACAGTCGGTTACAGAGTACATCTTGAACTACAAGTAACATATCAGGCCTATGTCGGTAAGTCTTCTGGGCCTTCCCATAGCTGGACTAGACTCTGTCTCTTCTCCCTGACTAGGCCGCCCATGAAGCAAAGCTCTAACCCGAAGGGGGCCACCCTGGTCAGTGAGGCAAGTGAGGATACCCGGAAAGTATATCCCCAATAGGACCCACTAGATGCCATTACATGTGTGTTCTTTTCATAAACCACATGGATCCACTAGAGTTCATTGCATGTGTGTTCTATTTATAAACCACATGGTTCCACTAGATGCCATTGCATGTGTGTTCTTTTCATAAACCACATGGATCCACTAGATGCCATTGCATGCGCGTTCTTTTCATAAACCACATGGATCCACTAGAGTTCATGGCATGTGTGTTCTTTTCATAAACCACACAGATCCACTAGATGCCATTGCATATGTGTTCTTTTCATAAACCACATCGATCCACTAGAGTTCATTGCATGTGTGTTCTTTTCATAAACCACATGGATCCACTAGAGTTCATTGCATGTGTGTTCTTTTCATAAACCACATGGATCCACTAGATGCCATTGCATGTGTGTTCATTTCATAAACCACATGCATCCACTAGATGTCATTGCATGTGCGTTCTATGCCTAAGCCACATGGATCCACTTTATGCCATTGCATGTTTGTTCTATTCATAAACCACATGGATCCACTAGATGCCATTGCATGTGTGTTCTTTTCATAAACCACATGGATCCAATAGAGTTTATTGCATTTGTGTTCTATTCCTAAACCACATGGATCCATTAGATGCCATTGGATGTGTGTGTGTATCAGTGTGCATCATTATGGTTTCAGGAAAAGAACACATACAATGATACCAGTCCAGCATGTGGTGTCCAACTATGTCCAGGAACCCTAGTAGCATGCTGGGATTCAACTTCAGCATGCATTCTACCACAAGCTTGAAAGTTTCTGCATCAGCACACCCACTTGGATTTCTGTGTGTATCAGTGTGCATCATTCTGGTTTTGGAAAAGAACATATGTAATGATGCCAATCCTGCATGTGTTATCCAACCATGTCCAGGAACCCTATTAGTATGCTAGGATTCAACTTCAGCATGCATTCTACCACCAGCTTGAAAGTTGCTGCATCACCACACCCACTTGGATGTATGTGCCTATCAGGGTGGTTTTGGAAAAGAACACATGCATTGATGCCACTCTAGCAAGTGTTTCTTCTCAGAAACCACATGGATCCACTAGATTGCATTGCATGTTTATTCTATTTATAAACCACATACATCCACTAGATGCCATTGGATGTGTGCTCTTTTCATAAACCACATTGATCCACTAGAGTTCATTGCATGTGTGTTCTTTTAATAAACCACATGGATCCACTAGAGTTCATTGCATGTGTGTTCTTTTCATAAACCATATGGATCCACTAGAGTTCATTGCATGTGTGTTCTTTTCATAAACCACATGGATCCACTAGATGCCATTACATGTGTCTTCTTTTCATAAACCACATGGATCCACTAGATGTCATTTCATGTGTGCTCTATGCATAAACCACATGGATCCACTAGATGCCATTGCATGTGTGTCTTTTCATAAACCACATGGATGCACGAGATGCCATTGCATGTGTGTTCTTTTCATAAACCACATGGATACACTAGAGTTCATTGCATGTGTCTCCTTTTCATGACCACATGGATCAACTAGAGTTCATTGCATGTGTGTTATTTTAATAAGCCACATAGATCTACTAGATGACATTGCATGCGTGTTCTTTTCATAAACCACATGGATCCACTAGATGTCATTTCATGTGTGTTCTATGCCTAAACCACTTGGATCCACTAGATGCCATTGCATGTGTGCTATTTTCATAAACCACATAGATGCACTAGATGCCATTGCATGTGTGTTCTTATCATACCACATGGATACAATAGAGTTCATTGCATGTCTGTTCTTTTCATAAACCACATGGATCCACTTGAGTTCATTTCGTGTGTGTTCGTTTCATAAACCACATGGATCCACTAGATGCCATTGCATGTGTGTTGTTTTCCTAAACAACATGGATACACTAGATGTCATTGCATGTTTGTTCTATGCCTAAACCACATGGATCCACTAGATTCCATTGCATGTGTGTTCTTTTCATAAACCACATGGATCCACTAGAGTTCATTGCATGTGTGTTCTATTCATAAACCACATGGATCCACTAGATGCCATTGCATGTGTGTTCTTTTCATAAACCACATGGATCCACTAGATGTCACTGCATGTGTGTTCTATGCCTAAACCACATGTATCCGCTAGATGCCATTGCATGTGTGTTCTTTTCATAAACCACATGGATCCACTAGAGTCCATTGCATGTGTGTTCTATTCATAAACCACATGGATACACTAGATGCCATTGCATGTGTGTTCTTTTCATAAACCACATGGATCCACTAGATGCCATTGCAAATGTGTTCTTTTCATAAACCACATGGATCCACTAGAGTTCATTGCATGTGTGTTCTTTTCCTAAACCACATGGATCCACTCGATGCCATTGCATGTGTGTTCTTTTCATAAACCACATGGATCCACTAGAGTGCATTCCTTGTGTGTTCTATTCCTAAACCACATGGATCCACTAGATGTCATTGGATGTGTGTGTATTAGTGTGCATCTTTGTGATTTTATGAAAAGAACACATGCAATGATGCCACTCCAGCATGTGGTGTCAAACCATGTCCAGAAAACCTAGGAGCATGGTGGGACTCAACTTCAGCATGCATTCTACCACCAGCTTGAAAGTTGCTGCATCACCACACCCACTTGGATGTCTCTGTGTATTAGTGTGCATCATTCTGGTTTTGGAAAAGAACACATGCAGTGATGCTACGCTAGCATGTGATGTCCAACCATGTCAAGGAACCCTAGTAGCATACTGGGATTCAACTGTAGCATGCATTCTACCACCAGCTTCAAATTTGCTGCATCACCACGCCCACTTGGATGTCTGTGTGTATCAGGAAAAGAACACATGCATTGATGCCACTCTAGCATGTGTGTTCTTTTCATAAACCACATGGATACACTAGAGTTTATTGCATGTGTGTTATATCCATAAACAATATGGATCCATGTTGCGACCTCGGATCGTTAAGGATCCTAAGTCCCTTTGAATAACATGCTAGTCCCTGGATCAATAGCTAGCACTTCACAGTCGATGAATATCATGTAAAACACAAGACATTATTACACGAATAATCCAGAGTATACTTATTACAACTTGCATAGCTTATAGCTAGCTCAAATAAAATAGCGGAAACTAAGTAAAACTTGAGTCCATCAACGCCTCAGGCTAGTTGCATGAAGACCCGCGATCCCTACGCACCTTTCAGTCTTCGGATTCTGCACAAAGGATGTGCAGCCAACAAGTTGGGTCAATACTTTGAATGTATTGGCAAATTACACCAAGGAAAGAATAAGACTATCTCTACATGCAAGGCTAAGAGTAGGATTTGGGGTTCATTTGCATAAAGCCAATTTTCTCTAAGTAAGAAGAAAAGAGAAAGATTTTTACCCTACTTTGTAAACATTTTCTTAAGTAAAGTAGGGTCGAATGGAACACGAGGATATTACTCACCAAGTGCCCAACCAACCTAACACTTGGATATTACTCACCAAGTTCCCAAAATCCCACCCAATGGCGATATTACTCATGCCTTGGGGTTTATAAAACTTTAAGTTTGGAAAAGTGAGAGAGGAAGATCTTTCAGAGGCTCCATCCTTCAGATGCTCAAAGTGTTCTTTTCCGTGAACTCGGCTGATCGATCAGATTGCAATACTCTCGGGAGGTTGTGCACTTTCCCCACAATCCACGATCAAGTCCTTTTATAGACAAGACCATGGCGAAGCCGTCCCTTAGTAGCCCCTCTACCAGCTGGATCCAACTGTGCCAAGAACCTCAAAATGTTGGTACCCCGGTGAGGTTTCCCACTAAGTACTAAGCCAAGACATAGCCCATATGTATTGTGATTGCACTGGAAGCTTCTGAATTCTAAAACATGGCAGACTTCTGTGATTCCTGGGCGGCCGTCCTCCACCAAAATCCCACTCGTTGTCCCGATAACCATTCCGCCTAGAAGAAAACTTAGTTTTATTTTGAAGGGGTTTTGGAGAAGAAAAGTTCGCTCGAGAGAGCTCTCATACTTAGAAAATTTTGAGTCTTTCGAACCCCCCAACGGTGTATATATAGCATAGCAGGCAATACTTAGTGAAAATAGGGGAACCTAATAGGACAGAAATTCCTAAGTATAAAGCTACTCATGGCATACTACAAAACCGCACTTGCAAAAAATAGTAATAAGAAAACTACTAAAGACCTACACATGCATACTACTAGATTTGAAGAGTAAAAACATGCATAGTCAAAAACTGTGACATAATATGTACAAGTGGTGTAACTTGCCTTGATCTGAGCAGCACTCTACACAACAGTACTCCTCAGCGCACTCCGAGCAATCTAACGAAACACAAACATAGATCAAATCACAAATTGCACAAAACTATGCCACGATGGTAAATATGCATGCATACAACAGGTAATATGCAAGGATGGATTCAAATTCGACCAAGGGTTTTATTCTGGGGTGTTGTTAAGTTGGGGATGTCATTAGTATCGATTCCCCATAGATTTTAAGTATTTTGGGTTAATACCTAAATAAACAAGCTCATAACTAGACCTACACCTCCAATCTATCTCGAAACAGATCTGAACACTCTAAGCCAGTTATAACAATTTTCCACAGAAGATCTCGTAGATACAAAACCAATGCAACAAGAATCAACTAAAACGGATCTACAGATATTTTCCTAGAAATAAAATACTCTAATCTAAACTTTAAATCCTACTGCAAGATTGCTGCAGTGAACCAGCAATATTATTGTATATCTGTGTTCTACTCAATTTTACGAATCCAACGGTATATTATATGCAATTTTTGGACAAAAACTCGATTTACTAAGAATTAAATGATATTAAAATGATTCTGCCTATTAAAAAGAAAAACACAACGGCGGCTAGCTATGCGGCGCCAAGTGGCGTCCAGGGGTTGGTCTAGCGGGGCGCGCGGCGATGACGCGGCGGGACACGATAGGGCGGTACCGGTTCGGTTTGGCCGATCTAATCTAGTCGTCAGATCGCGATCTAACGGACGGGGACGGAGGGAACTCACCGCGGCGGTGAGGACTTGACGACGACGACGACGAACGACGGTGGCGCGTCGGTCGGCGATGCTCGGCGGCAGTCAGGTGGTCCCCCGAGCTGGTGGTGTGGACGACGAGGTGCAGCTCCTCCTCCCGGTTCTTCCAGCACGAACAGCGACGGCGCTCGCTGCCTCGGTTCGCGGTGAAGCTCCGCCGGTGTCCTACTCCTCCGGCGAGTCTCCAGCGACAAATCTGGGGCGGCACAGGGCTCTGCTCAAGGGGGAAAAGACATGAATCAAAGCGGTACTAAAGGGGGAAGACAAAGAGGAAGAGAGAAGGGGAAGGGGTGGTCTCGAACCCTGTCAGGCGAGCTCGGCGTCGGCGGCTCCGGCGTGATTCACTTCGAGCTCTATGGCGGCAGCGCGGTGGCAAACAGCAAAAAAAAGTAGGGTTTTTGGGAGGCGTGCCGAGAGGTTTAGGTAGGCGGTCTTGCTTGGCGCAGGGGCTGCAGAATCTGTTCTGAATCGGCTGGGAAGATCAGCACCAACACGGCTGGTGTCGTGTTCGTCCTGGACTCGATGAGGGAGGGGGATGACAGGTGGGACCGCGGCGTCAGTGAGAGGCGAGGGAAGCGGGCCGAGCGGCTGGCGGCGCTTGCTGGGCTGGCCTGTGCGGCTGCTGCTGCGCTCTGCCTGGCGCGCGATAGATAGAGGTGGGTCAGCTCGGCTGGCCCGGTTAGGCTAGACTCCCCTTTTTTTAGTTTAAACTTTTTATTTTCTGTTTCTCTATTTGTTTCATAACTTTTGCAAACGGACTCCAAATTAAGTGAGATTGGTCTCTAAAAATTTGTAAGAAGAAGAAGATTAGTATGGGGTTATCAAATAACACTTTTGCAAGGGTTTATGAGGATTGATTTTGTTTAAACCCTTTCTTTGTCTTTATAAGACTATAGGGTTTAGGGAAAAATATTTGATGCAACTTCTTATTGTGTGATGCCATGATGCAAGTATATGATGCATGCTTCTAGTAACATCTGAAATTGTAAAACTTGGGATGTTACAAACCTACCCCCCTTAAGAAAAATCTCGTCCCCGAGATTCAAGTTGGTTAGAAAATAGGTGTGGGTGTTCTTTCTTCAGGTCTTCTTCACGTTCCCACGTGGCCTCTTCCTCGGAATGGAGATTCCATTGAACTTTGCAAAACCTAATAGTCCTTGGTACGAGTAATCCTCTCAGCTGTTTCCAGAATCTTGGTGGGTTTTTCCTCATAGGTGAGATCGTTTTCCAGTTGAACCTCATCTAAGGGAACCGTATCTTTTCGCGGTGTTTCAGCCATTTCCAGGTGACACTTCTTTAGTTGTGACACATGGAATAAATCATGAACAGTTAAAACTTCAGGCAATTCCAACTGATAGGTAACCTCCCCTCTACGACCCAAAATCTTCTAGGGCCCTATGAATCGGGGTGCTAACTTACCCTTGATTCCAAATCTCTTAACTCCTCGTAGTGGTGAAACTCAGAGATATGCATGGTCTCCCACTTCATAAGTTACATCTCTGCGCTTGGAATCACCATAACTCTTTTGTCTGGGTTGGGCTACTTTTAACCTGTCTTGAATCTGTCTTACTTTTTCTTCGGCATCGTTGATCAGTTCAGGTCCAAACAAACTACGTTCTCCAACTCCATTCCATAGCAGCGGAGTTCTACACTTTCTGCCATATAGAACTTCAAATGGAGCCATCTTGATACTAGTTTGGTAACTATTATTGTATGAGAATTCCGCATATGGTAAATTATCATCCCAACTAGACCCATAGTCTAGTGCACAGGCTCTTAACATGTCCTCCAAGATCTGATTAACTCTCTCCATTTGTCCATCTGTTTGCGGGTGGAAAGCAGTACTAAACTCCAGTCGTGTCCCTAGAGACTCGTTTAGCTGTCGCCAAAACTTCGAGGTGAATTGGGTACCTCTATCAGAGACAATCCCCTTGGGTACACCATGAAGACTTACGATCCTTGACATATAAATCTTGGCAAGTTTAGCACTTGTATAGGTGGTCTTTACGGGAATAAAGTGGGTAGTCCCCGAAGCTGGTGTGGTCTTAGCTACCTTAGCCGCTAAGGCCACATCAGGTTCAATTTCACTGAGCTTTGTGTTCCTCTTCCGAGTTACCTCCTATCTCGGATTCTATGGATTTACTTTCCCTTGGCACATTCCAAGTTTTTACTTGCTGGCCGGGTTACCACATACTTCTCCGGGTTATTCTTCCTTCTCTCGTACGCTTCCCCATGTGGAGGCTAATCATCACATCGCCTCATTTTAAGGGCCAGCTACAGTAACCGCCAGAGTAATTGTCAGTTATCAATTTAGCGCACGTCACATCGTGCCTGCCTACTCGTTAACCACATCATAACGTCACGTCATGGGATCCGCTGCGCCCTGCGGCCTTCCATGTGGCTCGATGCTGATTGGTCAATCCGGGTTATACACGGCCACACGGTGTGGCCCGCCCGCAAACGCGATCCCACTACTCCCCTGAGGGAGCGGTTAAATAGGGGAGGGGCGCGCCCCTTGGGGCCTTTCCTCACTTCCGCGCCCCTCTCCCCCTTCTTCTTCCTCATCTTCCCCCGTGACAGCGCCGCCACCACCGCGTATGAGTAGCTGCGCCTCCGCCGCTCCGCTTTTGCGCGCACTTGCGTCGCCGCCGCCTCTGCGCATCTCCTCCGCCACGGGTCCCCGTTAGTCCTGGCCGCTGCCACCCACCGCCGCTAGCGCTAGTGAGGGGAGTGACCTCGAGATGACAGAAGGAGAGCTCACCATTGCCGAGCAGGAGATGGAAGAAGATGCAGCGACCGTGGACCGCGGTGCGTGGGCTGGATCTTGGGTCTGCCAGGACGACCTGGATTGGCTCTATCGCACTAGGCGCATCCCGGAGGGTGTCACTGCACGCCTTGCTGCTGTCGAGCTCGCCCCCTCACCCAATCCGGGTGAGTACGTGGTGTTTCTATCCCACTTCTAGCGGGGGTTTGGCTTGCCAGTTAGCGATTTTTCCACGATTGGTTGAACACCTACGAGCTCCAGCTGCACCACCTTCCAGCCAATGCCATTACATCTCTCTCTGCCTTTGCCTCCACGATCGAAGGCTATGCCGGACTATGGCCCACGAAAGAGCTATGGATCCGGTTCTTCGGCCTCGCCGGAACGTGATTCCGAATGTAGATCTAGAGCCGGAGGATAAACAACTCACGCAATTCGGGGCTGCGTCCATCTCTCCTCGGAAGTTGTCCATCTTCCCCCGAGTCACGGGACTTGACTCCTGCAAGGGATGGGCCCGGACTTTCTTTTATGTTCGGAACAACACCACCTCGGACCTGATCCGGCTGCGCCCCTATACTCCGGGTCCTCCTAACCCGGATCTATGGGACGTTCTCCCCAAGAAGCCCACGGTCTTAGCGAACCAGGTCAACAAGAGGTTCAAGGAGTTGAAGGAGCTCGGATTGCGCAATGAGGATGCCATTATCACATTTGTCCGCAACCGGATTTCCCCCCTCCAGAAACGCACACATAAAGTGTGCCACATGAGCTGGGGCCGCGACCCCAACCGGACCTCGTCTTTTGAGTTGAGCAATACTGAGATCTACCGCCAGGTCAAGGCCATGTTCACCACCCACAAAAACTTCTCTTCTGAGTGGACGTGGGGGATTGAACACTATTGCCGAGATAGGCTTCCTCCTTTGGTAAGCCTCGTGCTTCAAACTTTTTCCGAGGTAAATCATATGTCGATATTGTTGTTTGTTTTAATCCTATTGCTTTTTCTTTCCCTTAGATGTTTCTTCAGCAGACCATCGAGGATGGCACCAACCCTTCCCTCAAATGGGCTCCTGACCGGGATACCTCGGACGAGGAGGAATCGGACCTGGAGATGTTCCTTCCTATGGCCGATGCGACCAAGTGATCCACCGGTAAACTCTCTTCTATTAGAGATTGGCCCGGCGACGAGATGATTCGTATGTTGAGGTGATGGAAGCATTTGACGCTGTCCCCCTTTCTTATGCTTTTCCGACATCAGCTAACCCCGGTGGGCAGATCCATGAAGACCCTCCTCTTGCCGTGGGTGATCCTGTTCCAGTTGTGCCGAAGAAGAAAAGGGGATCCGCATCAACCTCTTCCTCCGAACCTTCTCAGCCCACCAAAAGGCGAAAGAAGTCCGGAGACAAAACTGCCACCAAGCCTGCAACCAAGGCCACAGCTCGGAGGGCTTGGAAGACCAAGGAGCTCTTGACGTCGGATGAGTAAGCCTCTTCTCCCTTTGCTATTTACTTGTCCTTCTTTTATTACAACTTCTTATTCAACAATGTTTGATTTGGCAGGGCCGCGGTGGAGGTCCCACAAAGTGGATCCGGCATTGCCTCCCCACTTCGACACAACCCTTCTCCCCCTCGCGGCAAGGATTCACGCCCGCTGAGCCCAATCCCGGAGGGTTCAGCGGCTGCTCCGGGTTCCAACCCACCTCGTCAAGAAGAGGGCAACCTTGGAGCGGGGGAGACCGGCTCTACCGAGACAACAGCCACCACTACTTCAGCTCCGCCGCAACCAGCTACCACCGAGGTTCCCTCAGTACCTCCACTGAAGAAGAAACCAGCACCAGTATCAGCATCAGTATCAGCACCAACTCCGGCACCACCAGCAAAAGCAACAGCAGCAGCACCAAGCCCCTCCGCCTCGTCCGAGTCTTCTCAGTCTCGGGGAGAAAGCACCAAGGTCGCTCCCAAGGGTAAATCTGCTGCAACAACTTCCACTTCTCAGCAACAGCCTAAGGGAAAAAAGACCTCTGACGCCACTAGGCAAGTGTCCATCGATGCTGGACAGCGCACGCTCGCGTCCATGCTCCCGAAGAAGACTCCGCCACCAAAGGGCGCCCCTGCCGAGCCAGCTGATGCGCAACAACTTGTTTTGCACACCAGCGCGACCCTTGCTCAGGTTGAGAGGAGGGAGGCACATGCCAAGGGTTTAGTGGCGCCGCACATGCTCAGCGGCGAGCGATACCCTCCGACCTTGATCGAGTTTGTAAACAACTGGAACAAGGCGGAGTTCGTCCACAACGACGATCTCCCGGAGAAGTTCAGTCCCGCCGAGTTTTCTGCGCAGATGAATACTGCCGCCAAGGCCATTAACCTTGCGGGTCGGATGATGGAGGTACGTTACTTCATCTGTTCCTTAAGATGTTGTAGATATAATTGATATAGCCATTAGTCCCCGAGCCTCCGGGGGAGTAACTTGTTACTCGGCCAGATGCTCCTTAGAGAACTAGCGTAGCTCCTTGATAACTTCGAACATGCACACACCTAGAGCCGGGTTAAGTTCCACTTGGTCCGGATTTTGTACACTTCGAATATGCACACACCTAGAGCCGGGTTGAGTTCCACTTGGCCCGGATTTTGTACACTTCGAAGATGCACACACCTAGAGCCGGGTTAAGTTCCACTTGGCCTGGATTTTGTACACTTCGAACATGCACACACCTAGAGCCGGGTTAAGTTCCACTTGGCCTAGATTTTGTACACTTCGAACATGCACACACCTAGAGTCGGGTTAAGTTCCACTTGGCCTGGATTTTGTACACTTCAAACATGCACACACCTAGAGCCGGGTTAAGTTCCACTTGACCTGGATTTTGTACACTTCGAATATACACACACACCTAAGCTGTCCATCTTTGCTCTTTCAGGTGACTACCAACCGCCGGAGCACTGAGTTTCAGCGTCTCCTTGATATTCACAAGATGCTGCGCGTAAAGCATAATGCACTTCTCACTGAATACGAGAAAATGGGTAAGTTCCTTCCTTGGCATTTTCCTGTTTTTCTTCGTCTTTTTCTGCCGAGCTAACCCATCATTCGGTTTCCGCAGCTGGGGTGGAGGCTGACAATATCCTCATGAGGAAGAGTTTGGACCAGATAAAGGGTAAGTTATTTTTGCTCAACTTTGCTATGCTTTCTATCTCTTTTTCCCCGTGGCTCGGCAAACATTCATACCTCAGCTCTGCCGGGTCAACAAACTATTTCAGCATCTCTTGAAGATAGTGTGCTCGTGCCTGATATGATGATGCATTTTCTCGAACAAGCAGGGCAGCATCAGGCCGAACTTAAGAAGAAAGACGACGAGCTTGCCCTCCTCCGAGCCAAAGATGATGAGATTGCCAAGCTCAAGGCAGATATGAAGAAGCTAAAAGCGCAGCACCAAGCCAAACTTCAAAAAGCTGGCCAGGACTATACTAAAGAGCGGGAGCGCCTCACCCTCCAGATTTCCAAATACCAAGAGCTTCTCCAGGAGGCCGACGTCAAACTCGAGTCGGCGAACACTGAACTTGTGCAGCTTCGCAAAAGGCGCGATGACTGTACCGAGGAGTTAACCCGGATCCACAGCCATATTTCCCGTAAGTTATTTTCCTTCGTTCGGCATACTTCTCCGGGTTGCTTCTCATGTCTTTTCCTTACTTGTTTCTCCTGTCTTGTTTTCAGGCAAATTTCTAGAGGGCAACACCATTGCGAGCACCGCTGTTGCTAAGTTTCGCCGAGAGAGGGGTACCCTCATTGCTCCTGACGCTGAAGAAATTCCCTATGACATGGAGGACCTATTGGTCAGCTTGTCTTCTCGCGTGGAAATCGTGAAGAACTATGGCAAAGATATCCTTGATGTGGCAGTTCGGATCTTCAACGCCTTTTGGCCTGAGGAAGATACTCCGGAGGGGACCGCAGTTCTCGTCGACAAATTGATGGAATGCGAGACCCAGCTCGACCTTTGGAGGGAATCCGATGGCCGTGCCGGAGCTGAGACCGTTCTCCACTACGTGCTTACATGGTACGAGAAGATCGACCTCAACCTCCTAGCGCGCATGCGCACCGGATCCAAATGGTCCAGCAACCCGGAGTGGATTGCTCGGCGCAAGGTTTGCGCCCATAGCCTCATCGAATATGCCCCCATTCATGAATGGAATGAGGGTCCGAGCTCCCTTGGTGCTGGTGGTGCCGAAAATGCTGAAAACACAGAAGATGGTTCGGATGAAGACGAAGTGGACGATGCCTCGGACGTTGAAGATAGCGAAGATGACGCCGAACTTCCTCCTCCTGCTAGTCCTTGAGTGAAAAACTTTAAAGTTTATCAGATCCCTGGTATGCCGGGTGCAGTTGTATCAAGTGCACAAGTAATATTTTGCTACTAAGTTTTTATGCTGGATTGACTTGGGCGTAGTCCCCGAGTTTCATTTTCTCGTTCTTCCAATCTTTTGGCTCGGCTTGCGTCTACCTTGGTTCGGTTTTATGACTTACAAGTCCGAGCTTCAAAAATTGTCTTAACAATACTTGGAAACTTTGGGATTAGCACAAAATAATTCAGCATGATAAATTTAAAGTACACATATGGTTAGTTCGAAAAACAAACGTCGGCTCAATTATGTTTTTTCCCTTAGTCGTTTTTCATGTGCTACGCAATTCCAAACTTGTTCTCTTGCTTGCCATGAAGCCAAATCTTGTTGGACAGCAGCAAGTCGAAGAGTTAGGTTCTTGGTGCTCACACATTACAAATCCGACCTAAGCAGAAGCGACTTACGCCAGCCGACGTAAAAATAATAAACGTAGAAGACAAATAAAATTACTAAGACAGTCCCCGAGTTACTGCTCGAGGTGCCAAGATTTCATTCATAGGCTCATTACCGGCATACATACCGACATATGAGAGACTGGGATACAAACACTTCTCTGCTAAGTGTAGAAAGGACGCAGTACAACTACATTCCATGGACGTTTGGATTCCTCGTCGGACATGTCCGCCTTGTTCTTCTCCTGTGGTTTTGCATCGATAAGAGAATAAGAATCATTGTGCAATGCTTTGCCACGATGAATGGCCCTTCCCATGGGGGGGATAATTTATGCATGCCAGCAGTACGTTGTACCAACCGGAGTACCAGGTCACCTTCCCGGAAAACTCGGGGGCTTACTTTTTGGCTATGATAGCGTCGGAGGTTTTGCTGATATATGGCGGATCTAGACAATGCCAATTCTCTTGCTTCTTCCAGCAGATCAACATCATTTTGCCGGGCTTCTTGCACTTCGGCTTCTGTGTATTGGGTGACCCTAGGCGAGTCATGCTCTATGTCGGCTGGTAATACAACTTCTTCCCCATATACCAGAAAAAATGGCGTATAGCCTGTTGATCGATTCAGAGTTGTTCTTAAACTCCACAGTACCGCTGGTAGTTCTTCTATCCAGCACCCCGCTGATCTTTGCAGCGGCTCAATGAGCCAGGGTTTTATCCCAGATAATACTAATCCGTTGGATCTTTCCACTTGTCCGTTCGATGCGGGGTGGGCTACTGAGGCAACGTCCAGCCGGATTTTCTTATCTCGGCAAAAACACGCAAATGCTCCCTCAGCAAAATTTGTGCCATTATCTGTTATGATACTGTGAGGATAGTTGTATCTCAAGATGATGTCTTTGAGAAATGTTACGGCCGTAGCTCCATCACATTTTCTTATTGGCTTCACCTCAATCCACTTTGTAAATTTATCCACCATGACCAAAATGTGAGTCATATTCCCTCTTGCTGGTTTAAACGGGCCAACCATATCCAAGCACCATACGGCAAATGGCCATGTAATTGGTATGGTCTTGAGCTCCGACATTAGCATATGTGTTTTTGTCGCATATCTCTGACAACCATTGCATTTTCTCACCAGATCTTCTGCTTGTTCTAAGGCACTTGGCCAGTAAAACCCATGGTGGAAAGCTTTTGCTACCAATGCTCTGGATGAGGCATGATGCCCACGTTCCCCTTGATGTATATCTCGGAGGATGTCAAGTCCTTCCTCCGGGTCAACACATCGCTGGAGGACATTGGTCACACTCCTTTTGTATAGCTCGGAGTTGATGATCGTGTATGCTTTTGCCCTCCTCTGAGTTTGCCTGGAAAGTACCTCCTCAGTGGGTAAGGTTCCATCTTTCAGGAATTGGAATATTGGCAATGCCCAAGGTGGTACAACTCTCACTGGGAATACTTCCTCATCAATTTCCATCAGATCCACCAGCATAACTTCTACCGGATCATGCTGTGCAGTCCCCGGGTTTGTCATGGCAGTCCCCGAGTTTGCCAAGGCAGTCCCCGGGTTTCACGAACCACTTCCTTCATCAATGTCCATGGGCATAGCCTTTGATTCCGGGATAAAAATTGAGTCGGACTCTGGGGATGGCCTGATGGATGGTTTCCTAAGGTGCTCCAATGCTACGCCTGGTGGAATTGCTTATCGGGTTGAACCGAGCTTCGACAGTATGTCGGCAGCCTCATTCTCCACCCGAGGTATATGGTGAAATTCACATCCCTCAAAGTAACCAGATATTTTCTACACATGAAATCTGTATAACGCCATGTTTGCGTCCAAAGAATCCCATTGCCCGGAGGCCTGCTGGACTACGAGATCCGAGTCACCAAAGCATTGGATCCGACGTATACCAACCTCCTTTGCCACTTTTAGCCCATGTATAAGTGCTTCATATTCTGCAACATTGTTTGATGCAGTGAAGTGGATCTGCAGCACATATTTCAGCTGGTCCTTCTTTGGTGAGGTAAGCACAACTCCGGCACCTAACCCAGTTTTTGTTTTTGACCCGTCAAAGTGCATTCTCTAGTAGTTCGGATCTGGAAATGGTGGCTCGTATTGCACCTCGGCCCAATCCACAAAAAAGTCCGCCACAGTTTGAGATTTAATTGCTTCTCTTCTGTCATATTGTGGCGCATAAGGTGCTAGTTCAATTGCCCATTTTGCAATCCTACCACTTGCATCCTTATTACTCATTATCTCGGATATGGGAGCTTCACATATTACCTTGATTGGGTGTTCCTCGAAATAGTGTTTCAGCTTCTTAGCTGCCATGTACACACCATACGCTACTTTCTGATAGTGCGGATAATTTTGCTTTGAGGCTGATAACACCTCACTTAGGTAATACACTGGCCTTTGCACCGACTTACCCTCTACGTTGCGCTCTACCACAATTACTGCACTTACAACTCGCTTGGTTGCAGCTATATAGAGCAACATTGGCTCCTTTGATAGTGGAGAGGCTAATACTTGCGCAGTGGCTAACATTTTCTTTAACTGGACAAAGGCTTCATTGGCCTGCGGCATCCAAATGGACTTATCCGACTTTTTCATGAGTTGATAGAGAGGCAGTGCCTTTTCTCCCAACCGACATACAAACCGACTTAGCGATGCCAGGCAACCAGTGAACTTCTGAACATCGTTAAGACACTTCGGCAATTCCATTCGTTTAATGGCCCGGATTTTAGTTGGATTGACCTCAATACCCCGGCTGGAGACGAGGAATCCGAGTGGTTTTCCAGCCGAGACACCGAAGGTACATTTTTCCGGGTTAAGCTTCATCCGGAACCTCCTCAGGTTCGCGAACGTCTGCCTGATATCGTCAAGGAGCGTTTTGCTTTCCTTGGTCTTTATCACAACATCATCTACATACACCTGCACATTTTGACCAATCTGGTCATGCAAACATTTTTGCATACATCTCTGGTACGTTGCCCCTGCATTACGTAAACCGAAAGGCATGGTGCGATAGCAATAAGCCCCATACGGGGTAATAAACGCAGTCTTTATTTGATCGCTCGGGTTCAGGGGTATCTGGTGGAAACGAGAATATGCATCAATGAACGAGAAGAACTCACACCCAGAAGTAGAATCTATGACTTGGTCTATCCTTGGCAGTGGGAATGGATCTTTCGGACACGCCTTATTCAGGTTCGTGTAATCGATACACATACGCCAAACCACTGCCACGTTCGGATCATCCTTCTTCTTCTCCACCAGCACCGGAATAGACAGCCAATCCGGGTAAAGCACTTCCATGATAAATCCTGCAGCCAACAACCGAGCTATTTCATCTCTAATGACTTTTCTCCTATCTTCGGTGAAGCGGCGGAGAGGTTGCTTCATCGGCTTTGTTCCGGGTCTCACATTCAAAGAGTGCTCGGCCAACTCCCTCGGAACACCTTGCAAGTCCTGTGTGGACCAAGCAAAAATATCCTGATTCTCACGGAGGAAGTTGACGAGCTCGCTTTCCTATTTGTCATTTAATCCGGCCCCAAGTGTTACGGTACGCTCAGGGAACATATCATCAACAAGCACCTTCTTGGTATCTTTTGTCGCTTGGAATGAGACACTACCATGCGGGTTACTCAGTGTCGGCATACACTGCTGTGCGGACTGAGCCAATGTCGCCACCGCTTGGATCTTTCTCTTTTCTTGCGCAATCAGGAGTGACTCGGCTAGGTTTGACCCGGCTGACGCACACTCAATGGAACGTCGGAAATCTCCGGCTATAGTGATCACACCATTTGGCCCAGGCAACTTCATCTTCAGATAACTGATGTGGCAGCTTGCCATGAACTTGTTCAGTGCCGGTCTTCCGAGTAACGCGTGATACGCACTTTCTAAGTTCACCACCTCAAACTCCAAATTCTCAGTTCGGCAGTTATCTCTTGTGCCGAACAAAACGTCAACCCGGACCTTGCCTATGGTCTCACAAGAAATGCCTGGCATAATGCCATGGAAAGTTGTCCTTGTAGGTTGGAGCATGTTCTCCGAGATACCCAATTTGCGCATCATATCCGCATACATGATATTAATGCTGCTACCATTGTCAATCAGTACCTTGGAGAATTTTACATTGATGTTAGGCCCAATGAATGTTGGGTCCAACACTAGTGCATATGAGCCCAGACTAGCCATAAGCTTGGGATGATCTTTGATGCTCCAGGTAATCTCCTGATCCGACCAAGGCATATACCTCGTCACTGCCGGCATTACCGCATTCACCTCCATATGTCGGCGCTGCAAGCTCTTCCTGTCTATCTCTTCCGTAGTGAACACACAGTAACTCTGATGGTGCTCTCTGTATTCATTCCTCCCCTCATTTCCGGGGTACCTCTGATCCTGCTGGTTTTGGTTTTCCACTTGATGCACTGCATCCCTTCTCTCATGGTTGTCATACCTCGGCGGAGGGGAAGACAACATTAACTGTTGCGTGTTCGCTCCGGAGAGTAATTGCTGCCGGGTAACTCCTGCCGTGGTTGATCATTCCGAGGTGCCTGAGCATTCCTCGAACCAATTTGTTCTATCTTTCACATCCACTCACACTGCCTAGTTGTGTGACCCACCGGGTTACTTGGATTAGGCGTGTGAAATTTACACGGCTGATCCAGCATTGCTTCATAGGTATACCTCGGACGGTCCTTCTTCTCTTGCCACTGTTTTTTCTGCTCTGGCATCACAATTTTCTTCCCATCATTCCTTGGCGTCCATTGCTGCCCTCTAGTTTTCTGACGTTGACTGCTTCCTGCTCCGGGTTGGTCCTGATTCACAGCTGCAACTTGTTGCGAACTATAGCTATAATCCGGTCTGTCATCCCTTCTTTTACCTTAGTAATCATTTCTTCGGGATGATCCGGCCCCATCTCGCTGACAATACTCCTAGCTTGACTTGTGTGAGGTGAGCCTAGGTTGCGTCGGATGACCCAAAGCATATGAATCAGCAATCCGGATTGTTTCTGCCAAGGTGGTTGGCATATCCCGTTACAACCTTTGCCATAGCATGCTTGCATATCTGCATCCTTGCGCAAACCAAGCTATGGCCCGTGACTCAATCACACCCTCACACGAGTTTCGCATTGTGCACCAACGGGTTAAGAACTCCCGGTCAGTCTCATTTGGTCTTTGCCTGCACATCGCTAGGGTTTGTGGCCTGTTGGGCCTCTCATAGTTACTTGAGAAATTGCTAACAAACATCTCCTCAAAATCGATCCAACAGTTAATACTTCCGGGTGGAAAATTGTTTAGCCATACCCTTGATAACCCTTCCAACATCTGGGGTACATATCTCACAGCCCACCTCAAGTTGCCTGTGGCGATCTTGACAGCAGTTGCATAGTTAATCAACCAATCCTCCAGCTTAGTGCTGCCATCATACGTCTTTGTGCCTCTAGGTAACTAGAAGTTAGGTACCGGAGGTTCCTTCATGATCCGGGGCCCAAAATATGCTGGACTCGGAGGACCTTGACACTCAATTTGCTCCGACCTATACAACCAATCCAGCTTTAACCTGGCGTCATCAGGCATCAAGTTTCTGCCTCCCAATCTTGACCCTATCACGTGATAGTCCGGTCTGGGATAGCCAGCGTTCACCATCTCTGAATCTCCATCATTGTATCTATCTTGCTCCTGTTGAGCTGCTCTCTGTTGCATACCTTGGCTGGTGCTGCGCTCTTGCCGTGGTATATTCCGCTGCTGCGGTTGACTTGCAACTACCGAATTACGCTGTCCGGCATTGCCGTTTACAACATTCCCTTGACCGGCATTGCCTTGGTCACGGTTACCTCGACCCGCTTCACCTCGGCTCACACTCCTTTGATCTTCATTTCTTTGCACTTCTTTTCCTTTCCCTGCCCTTGCCAGGTCATATGGGACTATCTGTTTATTCCTCCTAGCCAAAGTTACTACCTCTTCTCTCCTAGGACCACCATCAGGAGACGATGCGGCTCCAGCGGATTTTTCCGGGTTACCCACCGCCAAATGAACGATCTTGGAAGCCCCAACTCTCTCTCGGTTAGCGCTGAGCAACTCCTCGTTTTGCCTGTTCGCGATCCGAACCAACTCATTGACTCTTTCCTGTTGCCTCTGACGGGCTTCACCCGTCAAGCCCTCTAATTCGGACGCGGCTGCATCCGCTGCTCTGAGGTTCTTTGCCGGGGTACTATACCTCGGCAGCCCCATGGACAAACAGTTCTCTGATTCCTCAATCCTAGTATCACCCTCTCTGTTCATCTCACTCATGAGATCTCTCCCTTTCACTTTTACTGCATCTATCTTATTTGCCTTAGCGTACTCACGCAGTGTCATGTTCAACGACTGCTGAGCCGCGGCTATCTTTTTCGCACCATCTAGTATTTTCTGCCTAGTTTCCTCTAGCTCGGTCTGTGCCTGAGCTGGATCTACTACAGCTGCTACTGGGTTTTCCAAGCTATCCATCGCCTGCTGCAGCACATTCTCAGGCCTCTCTAGTGGAGGTCCTCTACTTTTCCTCGGTGCCTTGGGCGTTACCTCCGGATCTGGTGCGGGATCCTTGCTTGTGCCTGCACCTGGCACAGTCATCATCACCTCTGCACGGTCCGGGGAGCGAGCGATACGCGCCCCGTGAACCACGCTAAGGGATGGCTCACCTCCTTCGACGACGTGCCGCGGATGAACGCACGACACATCGACAGCAACGTAGACCTTGTGCGCGCCGAGCTTGACGAAGAGGCCGTTGCGCGGAAGAGGGCGCGTTCCGAAGCAGCCAGCGTTGTCACTGACAAAGTCTAGCGCTCCAAAGCGCTGAACGAGCCCGGAGACGATGCGTTCGCCAGTGCCGATGAGGTTTCCCGTCTAGATCTTGACCCCTGCTAACGCCGCTAGCCCCACGGTGGGCGCCAACTGTCGTGGTGGTGTCACGGCAGATGCCATGTATAGGCTAAATGTGGGGACTAAATGCACTAGGGGAATCCAGGGAGGGATAGTGTGGTGATTCCACACACAGAAGCTTTGTATTTGATTCTCCTTCACATATTACAAGTGCTCCTAGAGCTGTATTGGGGAGAGGAGGAAGAAAGGACTCTCTTACTCTCGCCACTAGCTAGCCCTCAGAGCAATCTCCCAGAAATCCACCCCCTCTACAGAAGCCCTAGCCCTCCTTATATAGGGGTGGCTAGGTCTCCACTTAGGGCACACGTGGAGGCCTATTCCAGGGAATATGCATCCTCCCAAAATAGTAAGCCGACCGGGTTACTTTTCCCCCGCGTCACCCATGCAGAGGCTACGTGAGCCTCTGCGGTGCCTGTGTCACCCGACATTGGCTTCGTCACCTTTGTCAGCCACGCCTCGGCGGTCCGGCCTCTGTCCGCTTCGCTCACGCTCGCGTACAGTAGCCACCTTTTGACCAGCGAGATACCTTCCTTCTCTTACAAGCTTGATATAACCCGGATCCTGCATAGTTGATCCGGCCATACCTGTTCCTGCATACAAGTTAGATATATCTTACCGACATACGGCTTAAATCGGTTGAGACCAAGTGAGGTGGACGTCCCCTGGCCTGCCTTGAGGTGACTCGGCCAGCACATGCCTTGACCTTGCCGTACCTCGGCTAACTAGGCCTTTATACCCCGGCGTGACCCTACCCGGGGGTATCCCCCCAACACATGGATCCACCGGAGTTCATTGCATGTGTGTTCTTTTCATAAACCACATGGATCCACTAGAGTTCATTGCATGTGTGTTCTTTTCATAAACCACATGGATCCACTAGATGTCATTGCATGTGAATTCTATGCCTAAGCCACATTGATCCACTATATGCCATTGCATGTGTGTTCTTTTCATAAACCACATGGATCCACTAGAGTTCATTGCATGTGTGTTCTATTCATAAACCACATGGATCCACTAGATGCCATTACATGTGTGTTATTTTCATAAACCACATGGATCCAATAGAGTTCATTGCATCTGTGTTCTATTCCTAAACCACATGGATCCATTAGATGCCATTGGAAGTGTGTGTGTGTATCAGTGTGCATCATTATGGTTTTAGTAAAAGAACACATGTAATGATACCACTCCAACATGTGGTGTCCAACCATGTCCAGGAACCCTAGTAGCATGTTGGGATTCAACTTCAGCATGTATTCTACCACCAGCTTGAAAGTTGCTGCATCACCACACCCACTTGGATTTCTGTGTGTATCAGTGTGCATCATTGTGGTTTTGGAAAAGAACATATGTAGTGATCCCACTCTAGCATGTGTTGTCCAACCATGTCTAGGAACCCTATCAGCATGTTGGGATTCAACTACATCATTCATTCTAACACCAGCTTGAAAGTTGCTGCATCACCACACCCACTTGGATGTCTATGTCTATTAGTGTGGTTTTGGAAAAGAACACATGCGTTGATGCCACTCTAGGAAGTGTGTCTTTTCAGAAACAACATGGATCCAATAGAGTTCATTGCATGTGTATTCTATTTATAAACCACATAGATCCACTAGATGCCATTGGATGTGTGCTCTTTCCATAAACAAAATGGATCCACTAGAGTTCATTGCATGTGTGTTCTTTTCATAAACCACATGGATCCACTAGAGTTTATTGCATGTGTGTTCTTTTCATAAACCACATGGATCCACTAGAGTTCATTGCATGTGTGTTCTTTTCATAAACCACATGGATCCATTAGAGGCCATTACATGTGTGTTATTTTCATAAACAACAAGGATCCACTAGATGTCATTTCATGTGTGTTCTATGCCTAAACCACATGGATCCACTAGATGCCATTGCATGTGTGTTCTTTTCATAAACCACATGGATGCACTAGATGCCTTTGCATGTGCGTTCTTTTCATAAACCACATGGATACACTAGAGTTGATTGCATGTGTATTATTTTCATAAACCACATAGATCCACTAGAGTTCATTGCATGTGTGTTATTTTCATAAACGACATGGATCCACTAGATGCCATTGCATGTGTGTTCTTTTCATAAACCACATGGATCCACAAGATGTCATTGCATGTGTGTTCTATGCCTAAACCACATGGATCCACTAGATGCCATTGCAAGTGTGTTCTTTTAATAAACCACATGGATCCACTAGAGTCCATTGCATGTGTGTTCTATTCATAAACCACATGGATCCTCTGGATGCCATTGCATGTGTGTTATTTTCATAAACCTCATGGATCCACTAGATGTCATTGCATATGTGTTCTTTTCGTAAACCACATGGATCCACTAGAGTTCATTGCATGTGTATTCCTTTCATAAACCACATGTATCCACTAGAGTTCATTGCATGTGTGTTCTTTTCATAAACCACATGTATCCACTAAATGCCATTGCATGTTTGTTCTTTTCATAAACCACATGGATCCACTAGATGCCATTGCATGTGTGTTCTAGGAACCCTATCAGCATGTTGGGATTCAACTACATCATTCATTCTAACACCAGCTTGAAAGTTGCTGCATCACCACACCCACTTGGATGTCTATGTCTATTAGTGTGGTTTTGGAAAAGAACACATGCATTGATGACACTCTAGGAAGTGTGTCTTTTCAGAAACCACATGGATCCAATAGAGTTCATTGCATGTGTATTCTATTTATAAACCACATAGATCCACTAGATGCCATTGGATGTGTGTTATTTTCATAAACCACATGGATCCACTAGAGTTCATTGCATGTGTGTTATTTTCATAACCCACATAGATCCACTAGAGTATATTTTATGTGTTTTCTTTTCATAAACACATGGATCCACTAGAGTTCATTGCATGTGTGTTCTTTTCATAGACCACATGCATCCACTAGAGTTCATTGCATGTGTGTTCTTTTCATAAACCACATGGATCCTCTAGAGGCCATTACATGTGTGTTCTTTTCATAAACCACAAGGATCCACTAGATGTCATTACATGTGTGTTCTATGGCTAAACCAGATGGATCCACTAGATGCCATTGCATGTGTGTTCTTTTCATAAACTACATGGATGCACTAGATGCCATTGCATGTGCATTCTTTTCATAAACCACATGGATACACTAGAGTTCATTGCATGTGCCTTCTTTTCATAAACCACATAGATCCACTTGAGTTCATTGCATGTGTGTTATTTTCATAAACGACATGGACCCACTAGATGCCATTGCCTGTGTGTTCTTTTCATAAACCACATGGATTCATTAGATGTTATTGCATGTGTGTTCTATGCCTAAACCACATGGATCTGCTAGATGCCATTGCATGTGTGTTTGTTTAATAAACCACAATGATCCACTAGATTCCATTGCATGTGTGTTCTATTCATAAACCACATGGATCCACTAGATGCCATTGCATGTGTGCTATTTTCATAAACCACATGGATCCACTAGATGTCATTATATATGTTTTCTTTTCATAAACCACATGGATCTACTAGAGTTCATTGCATGTGTATTCTTTTCATAAACCACATGTATCCACTAGAGTTCATTGCATGTGTGTTCTTTTCATAAACCACATGGATCCAATAGATGCCATTGCATGTGTGTTCTTTTCATAAACCACATGGATCCACTAGAGTTCATTGCATGTGCATTCCATGCCTAATCCACATGGATCCACTAGATGCCATTGCATGTGTGTGTCTGTATCAATGTGCATCATTATGGTTTTAGAGAAAGAACACATGCAATGATACCTCTCCAGCATGTGGTGTCCAACCATGTCCAGGAACCCTAGTAGCATGTTGGGATTCAACTTCAACATGCATTCTACCACCCGCTTGAAAGTTGCTGCATGACCACACCCACTTGGATTTCTGTGTGTATCAGAGTGCATCATTGTGGTTTTGGAAAAGAACATATGTAGTGATGCCACTCCAGCATGTGTTGTCCAACCATGTCTAATAACCCTATCGGCATGCTGGGATTCAACTACAGCATGCATTTTACCTCCAGCTTGAAAGTTGCTGCATCACCACACCCAGTTGGATGACTGTGTATATTAGTGTGGTTTTGGAAAAGAGCACATGCATTGATGCCACTCTAGCAAATATGTCTTTTCAGAAACCACATGGATCCAATAGAGTTCATTGCATGTGTATTCTATTTATAAACCACATAGATCCACTAGATGCCATTGGATGTGTGCTCTTTTCATAAACCACATGGATCCACTAGAGTTCATTGCATGTGTTTTCTTTTCATAAACCACATGGATCCACTAGAGTTCATTGCATGTGTGTTCTTTTCATAAACCACATGGATCTACTAGAGTTCCTTGCATGTGTGTTCTTTTTATTAACCACATGGATCCATTAGAGGCCATTACATGTGTGTTCTTTTCATAAACCACATGGATCCACTAGATGTCATTTCATGTGTGTTCTGTGCCTAAACCACATGGATCCACTAGATGCCATTACATGTGTGTTCTTTTCATAAACCACATGGATGCACTAGATGCCATTGCATGTGTGTTATTTTCATAAACCACATGGATACACTAGAGTTTATTGCATGTGTCTTCTTTTCATAAACCACATAGATCCACTTGAGTTCATTGCATGTGTGTTATTTTCATAAACGGCATGGATCCACTAGATGCCATTGCATGTGTGTTCTTTTCATAAACCACATGGATTCACTAGATGTCATTGCATGTGTCGTCTATGCCTAAACCACATGGATCCGCTAGATGCCATTGCATGTGTGTTCTTTTAACAAACCACATGGATCCACTAGAGTCCATTGCATGTGTGTTCTATTCATAAACCACATGGATCCACTAGATGGTATTGCATGTGTATTCATTTCATAAACCACATGGATCCACTAGATGTCATTGCATGTGCATTCTATGCCTAAGCCACGTGGATCCACTAGAGTTCATTGCATGTGTATTCTTTTCATAAACCACATGGTCCCACTAGAGTCCATTGCATGTGTTCTATTCATAAACCACATGGATCCGATAGAGTTCATTGCATTTGTGTTCCATTCCTAAACCACATGGATCCATTAGATGCCATTTGATGTGTGTGTCTGTATCAGTGTGCATCATTATGGTTTTAGGAAAAGAACAGATGCAATGATACCTCTCCAACATGTGGTGACCAACCATGTCCAGGAACCCTAGTAGCATGTTGGGATTCAACTTCAACATGCATTCTACCACCAGCTTGAAAGTTGCTGCATCACCAAACCCACTTGGATTTCAGTGTGTATCAGTGTGCATCAGTGTGGTTTTGGAAAAGAACATATGTAGTGATACCACTCCAGCATGTGTTGTCCAACCATGTCTAGGAACCCTATCAGCATGCTGGGATTCAACTACAGCATGCATTTTACCTCCAGTTTGAAAGTTGCTGCATCACCACACCCACTTGGATGACTGTGTCTATCAGTGTGGTTTTGGAAAAGAACACATACATTGATTCCACTCTAGAAAATATGTCTTTTCAGAAACCACATGGATCCAATAGAGTTCATTGCATGTGTATTCTATTTATAAACCACATAGATCCACTAGATGCCATTGGATGTGTGCTCTTTTCATAAACCACATGGATCCACTAGAGTTCATTGCATGTGTTTTCTTTTCATAAACCACATGGATCCACTAGAGTTCATTGCATGTGTGTTCTTTTCATAAACCACATGGACCCACTAGAGTTCATTGCATGTGTGTTCTTTTTATAAACCACATGGATCCATTAGAGGCCATTACATGTGTGTTCTTTTCATAAACCACATGGATCCACTAGTTGTCATTTCATGTGTGTTCTGTGCCTAAACCACATGGATCCACTAGATGCCATTACATGAGTGTTATTTTCATAAACCAGATGGATGCACTAGATGCCATTGCATGTGTGTTATTTTCATAAACCACATGGATACACTAGAGTTTATTGCATGTGTCTTCTTTTCATAAACCACATAGATCCACTTGAGTTCATTGCATGTGTGTTATTTTCATAAACGGCATGGATCCACTAGATGCCATTGCATGTGTGTTCTTTTCATAAACCACATGGATCCACTAGATGTCATTGCATGTGTGTTCTATGCCTAAACCACATGGATCCGCTAGATACCATTTCATGTGTGTTCTTTTAATAAACCACATGGATCCACTAGAGTCCATTGCATGTGTGTTCTATTCATAAACCACATGGATCCACTAGATGCCATTGCATGTGTGTTATTTTCATAAACCACATGGGTCCACTAGATGTCATTGCATATGTGTTCTTTTAATAAACCACATGGATCCACTAGAGTTCATTGCATGTGTATTCTTTTCATAAACCTCATGGATCCACTAGAGTCTTTGCATGTGTGTTCTTTTCATAAACCACATGGATCCACTAGATTTCATTGCATGTGTATTCTTTTCATAAACCACATGGATCCACTAGATGTCATTGCATGTGCATTCTGTAACATCCCAATTTCAGTAACCCTGATTAGTTGTCCAGAATGCAAAAATCAGGGGGGAACAAAAAAAATTTCTTGTTTAATGCTGGAGTGTTTGCTTGTTGTTTGGATATGCTTATGCATATGATTGTGTATTAGATGATATACTCCCTACCGTAAGTCTAGTTGACCAAAGCTACTTCCCAAAATAGTCTTGGCTTAGTTCCCATATTCTCAAATGTTCTGGCATTTCAAAACAGGAGCCAAGATGCTATTGTAACCAAAACTATTTTAGTAGCTTCTATTGACAAAACTATGGAGAGATTTATAATATAACCTCCTTATGTTTTCAAGACAGAACTCTCAACTAACCTTATCTCTAGTTTTCCCAAAAATCCTTCCAAAAGTATTTGAATTCTACTCTCGGTAGAGGTACCAAGGATTCTCATCTTATTCAAAACCCAACCTCTTCAAAATGCCCCAACCTTACCTCAAGCTAAGCTTGATGGTAACCCTTAGTAGTAGTTGAATAGTTTATAAGAGGAGTTGCCTTGATCTGCTGCCTGATGAGTTGCCTTGATCTGCTGATTGACTTGTTTGCTTAGCAAGTAGTATGAGCTACTCTAGGAGCTCATTACTAGGATCAAGTTGTTTCCAAATCCTCATCCCTCAAGCAAGATCTGATCCCTAGCTATTAGGTGATCATCTAAAACGCTCAACCAGATCCATTCTAGAGACCTCCCTTCTAGAAGTTTCCAAGCCCTTGAAGACCAATATCAAGCATGGATCCTTTCTACTCAATATACACTTCAATATCATACACTTGCTAATGCTCTGATACCTTGTAACTCCACCAAGAACATTCCCTCTCATACTCTAGTCAAAATCCTCAAAACTGCCAAATTTGACTAAGTCTAGAAACAGTTTCAACATCACCTTTTTGAATGCCTCCCTTTCTCAACCCATGTGCATTTTTGGAAATGCACCTGAACCATCTTGTTAACCATCCTAAGGATCACCAAGTCCCACAATTGGCCATGGTTAGATCCTCCGCCAACCTATTTGTTCTTGATGGTTTTGCAGACAAGAAAATATCATTTCCTGCAAATCTAGTCTATCAAAACCTACTTCACTTGCTTCAAGTGGATCCTTGAGCTTATTAAACCCCCATGGATTATAAGGCATCAAGAATCTTTTTGTATGGCAGCCTTATTTTCAACAAAGTTTGCCGTCACTTCTAGATCACCTCAAATGCAATTAATTCAAAAAAATTCTGCCATGTTCATCTATATGACCTGAACTACCCACCCACCTATCCCTTGCACCAAGGTGAGCTCTGAGCTCCAAGATGCAAGCATGTTTTGGTGGTATAAAAATAACACCACCCTAGATCACCAACTCCTTGTTTTCCATCTTATTCAAGTTGGAATTTCATTCCACAAGGTTGCAAATGATTGCTACACCTTGTCTACATCATCTACCTTGATCATCAAGATTTATCAAATCTTATCCATAATTATTATGACTCCAAATCTATTTAATTCCTTAATAGTCAAAATCTCCAAAACTCCCTCCATAAAGGAAAGTTTGGTTTTTGCCAAAACACTTCTCTAACTTTTGGCTCAAATGAGTTCCATATCTAATACTCTATCTTCCCATGTCAAAAATATTTTTTTTGAGAAGCTTTATTATTTCTTTTTGCCCATTTTCTTAAATGGCTGAATTGGAATAATAATTGTCTTAAATACTTTTATACCTCAATAAATCTTGGGAAAATTCCCCTAGGTATGTATTCACCTTTGGAACCATCTCAAATCAAAATCCACCCTTGTCCAATGAAAATATATCAAATGATCTTCTAGAATCCACTTCTGCCCTTTTTGTTTAATTGGATTTAAGTGGACTAAAACTCCTCTGAAAAATCTCAATTAAATCCTAGGAGTCTACCTGGACCCCATCTATCTACCAGTACCATTTCCTCCTCTGGTCCAATGCAAGTTTTTGGACTTCCTTCATAACCATCTAGTGGATCAAAATTGCCAATTAAGCACATCCATTACTCAAACCATCTCCAAATCCCATCAAAACTTGCTCAATGCTTGTCCTTAACACCAGGACACTCCCCTAGTCGACCACCACTGTAGAGCTACCCCAGCATTGACCATTTTACCCTTGTACTAATAGAAAGAGAGAGAGAGAGAACAAGATCTTACAAAGATTTACCCCCACTTAATTACCATAGCTACCAACCCCTCCCTCTCTGACCCAGCATGACAAAATACCAATCATACCCCTCCCCCGTCCCCTGGACCAATCACTGGCCAACAATCCTCTCCACCATGTCCAAATAGGTAATTCACATCATCTACCCCTCCCTCCTTGATATATAGGCCAGAGGCCACCCCAGCCAGCCCTCTGCCCCTCATTTGCTCCCTCTCACCTCGACTCACTCTCCCCAGGCTTCACTCCCTCGCCCTGCTCTGAGCTACTCGAAAGAAGAAGAAGACGAGCTCTCGGCCTCCCCTAGAAATCGAGCAAGGCTCTCTCCTCCTTGCTCCCCCTCCTCTGCATGTCGCATGGTCGACTCCCCTACCTCTCCTCTACCTAACCCCATGCTCCGTTTTATCCAGGATCAACTCCTCTGTCCTCGCCAGCGAGCTCTGACGAGGTCACTCTCGGCCGCCGTTGCTCGAGCTGCTTCCAGTGGACCTCCGCCGCCGTGCCGCCCCTTGATCTGCTTAGCATCGTCGACCGCGTCGCCCTGCCGCCTCCACGACCTCCCCCGAGCCCTCAGGTGAGCTCCCCGCCCCGCGCCACCCTCTTCTAGGGTTATCACCCTTCATCGGCGAGACCAGATGGACGACGATGCTACGACGTCCATGGCCACTCAAGCCAATGGCCAGATCTGGCCGATACCGCTTCGGCTGCCCCCTCTCGCTAACAGCCGGGCCCGGCCTGGCAGGTTCAAGCCTCAGCTCCCGCGCGCCGTGCCGCGCCCACCGTGGGATGAGTCTGCCCCCGCGGCCCACTTGCCTCTGGAACTCCAGCCCGTTAACCCTCTGCTTTATTCTTTTCCCCGGTTTTGCTAGAGTTGCTATTTGGTTTAAATCCAAACAAAAATGTAAATCAAATCCAAGTACCAATATTAATTTTTTGGTAGATCTCTGATGTGTTCTCAAACATGCAAAGGCAACCCCAAGTCCAAACTCTTTTCCATTTTTGGGTAGAATTTATTCTGCACCAAGGTGTACTTTACACTAATTATTTTCCTCAGAGAGTTTCACATCTCCATTTGAGATGAACCAAAATCCTACTGAGGGGTATTTGACATACCAATCATCCAGCACAGGTCCTATGCCAAGGTGAACAGAGGTGTGTCTTTGAGAAAAATAACAAAAACACCAACTTTCTGCCTTGGATAAATTCTCTAGGTCAAACCAAATGAGGTATTGACCTGATTCCACCTCCCAGAAACCTCCTAGAATCAGTATCTATCAACTCCTAGCAGGTCAGAATTTATTGAGCTTTGGTTGGATTTTAGTGATTTAAATACTTCTCAAAAGGGTATTTTCACAAAATAAATCCCTCTATGAGTTTGGAAACTCCAAAAAGAGTGAAGCAAATTCCTACGGAAAGTTATTTTAAATTCCTACCACATTCCCTTGGAACCAACTCATTACCATCTGTAGTAATAATCTGGTGAAAAAGAGAAAAACAATATAGAACTGCCTTTGGGAATTTCCTGATGGCATTCTGGTAAATATTTTGACTTGATTCGAACTCTAGGTGGTTCAGTAGACCACACACTACCTAACCATTCAATTAAATAATATTTGGAGCTGCAGATAACTTCTGGTAAATTATTTCCTCAAACTATAGTTTAATCCACTATAAAAAGCATAACTAAATCTAGAAAATTGATATTCAAGTGAAACCACTTGTAGTGGTTTTGTCTTGACAGTACCTATCTGAGGATATCATGGTTACCCTTGGGTAGCCTACTAACCCCAGAACCACACTCCAAGTTCACAGTATGGACCCTAAACATCTATTCTCCAAGAGGAAAACACCACAATGACAATCTAGTAATTTCCACCATTAAAACCCAACTTCTCCAAGAACTCCATAGGTCCAGTAGTACTCCATTTGTTTGATTGCTGTATGTTTTGATGCATGTATGCCTTGTATTGATTGTGGCCTTGTCTGCTTGCATGTATACCCGGTGACGACGATAGTGTGAGTGTTTGACGATTAGAAGGAAAGGACTTCTTATTATTAATTATTGGGTATTCTTGGTCATCTGAAGAAGTCCAGGGAATTATTGCTGATCGCAGGCAAGCCACCATTCCTGAACTCTGATATATGTCCTACTCACTTTTACCTATTTTGTATCCTCTTTATAAATTGCATTATCTACATGCATGTCTTGTTTTACAAATACTGCTATAGTAACTTGGCTCCTCCAAGTTATGACTTTGTGTCCTTCGAGGCACCACCCCGATGTACCTACCATTTTATCCCTTTAGATCGAGAGTATGATGGTTAGCATCCTATCTCGTTGGAAAACCCCGGTTTTGACAAAATAAACTGTTTTGGGATTTACCCCACTACAAAGGATTTAAACTGCTTTGTAAAACCCTTGGGAAGAGGCATCATTCCAAGCGGATGTTTTAATGAAAGAAATGGTGGTGATGAGAAATGAGAATGTGATGGGATGTTCTACGCCTTTACCGGAACAATTTTTATCAGCACAACCACATCACCCCAGGTGCTGGGGCTTAACTCGAGTTTGTCCGCATTAGCCGAGGCAGCTTCTACCATGCTTATAGGGAGAGATCCCTGGAATTCCGGGCAGGCGCCACCAGATCATGGATCTGAAGCCTGTTGCTTGCTTCGGCAAGAGTGAGCCTGTACTGGCAGGAGGCCGGTGCAACAATTGGGTCTCCAGCAGACGGTATGACTTGGAGTACGGAAGGAAGTGGAGTCACCAGATTTAAGGTATACGCCAAGTTGCGGCTTGGGTATGCGCGTGTATGGAAGGCAGGACTATGGCTGGGAGCCACATACTCGTTGCCGGGGAGAACAAACCCAAAAGGACGAGCATGTCTTTGCTAGGGCCGACAAGCGAAAGGTTAGGTTTGATTATTCGGACCCTCATCTACAGTGGTAGTGGGCCGTGGTTGTATCCCGGCAGATGTATTGATTCTTGTGGGGAAAGTGCGCAAACTCTGCAGAGTATAATCTATTCGAATAGCCGTGTCCATGGTGAAGGACGGTTGTAAAGGTGTTGGCTAGGAGTACCCAAACCGTGCTTGTTTGGGAAACAAGGATGAAGCGGACGAAGGTTCCGGGGGAACCCGAGTTCGGAAATTTTGCTTTGACCTAGGGTGGTCGAAAAGGTTTAAAAAGGGTTTTTACTCCAAAACTGTTTTCAAAACTCTTTTTCAATAAAGATATGGAGATGTCTTGATTGATAAAACAAAGGCATGTTTTCAAACTCTTTTTCAACAAAGATATGGAGATGCCATAACTCCCAGAGGTAGTCTAGGCTTTTAAAAAACAACCCCAGATAGAGCTATCTCGCCACAGCCCGACTTGCATTTCCTTATGTCATTTATCCTGGTGGTTTGCGAGTACCTTCAAAGTACTCATAGCTTTGTCCCTGGCTATTTACTTGGCCAGGCTTTCAAAGGTTCGACTTTAGAAGATTCAGGTGATGTCCAGCGAGCTAGGCCGTCTTCCCAGTCAGATGCCTGTAGGTTGAGGCACGATTTGGCTCTGCGCATGAGGATATTCCGCTGCTAAGGATGTGTAACCATAACAACATTTATGTAAGTCTTGTAATTCGTTATGTTTCGGATGTTGTAATGATACCTGTTGGTTATGTTCCACGGCTCACTGATCATGGGAACGTGGATGTATGCATAACAGGGATTTCTCGGATGAATAATCCGGGGAGCCCACAGACTTGGTATTAGAGCCATCCTGACTATAGGAGACCTTAGTTAGCATGGATGTTAGACAGGAAACTACAAACCTATTTTCTAAAAGACAAGGGAGAAAAGATGACTATTTGCAGAAGTGCTTATGTCTTTTCCCCCTCTGATTTTCAAAAACCACTTGCATTAATATGAATTTCTAATCTTAAAATCATGCACACCTGTCACTAACCCAACCCAATCCCAAAAATTCTGCTGTAGATGGCCTCAGTCCCCTCGGAGCGCATCATTGTTGGAGATAATTTCTGGCCCTTTGAAGAGTAGCTTCACAACCTATTGAAGATAGTCAAGAGGCCATCGCCAACGATTGAAGGAACCGAACTTCCTCGTAGTAACACCAATGTGATGCAAGGGGTCATCAAGGCTGTGATTCCTTCCCCTGATGAGGACACCGTGCCCACAATCTTCACCTTCCTCGACAGCAACTGGGTAGATGGCGTGGTACGAGCCATACATGAGATTATGGCGCGCCTCTGCAAGATCCACGAAGATGAGTTGAAAGATACTCCCTACCACTTGTTTGGAAAGCGCGACGAAGATGGACTTCCTAATTAGTCCTTTCTCACCTGGTGCATTGGGAATCAGCTGGAGAATATGGAATACCTACTCCAACGTTCCTAGGAAGATCTTGACAAGGCCAGACGCGAGAATCTGCTTCTAAAGATGGATATCAACCTACTCCGTAAACATGAAAGAAGTCTTCAAGCCACCAATGCTCGCTTGGAGAAGAGGCTGACCATTGAAGTACCCCCAGCCCCCGAAGACGAGAATCCCGGGACTGACAACGAACTCCCCTTCCTCAATGAGTACCACCCTATCGTATAGTCAGTCGCTCTGACCGAGTCAACATCCAACCCAGCACCCTAGGAAGGCACCACTCTCACCTTCACTGAAGACGAGCTGAATATCCCACATACCCTAGAGGATCTATAGTAACTAGAACCCCTTCCCCGGAGTCAGCACGACTCCACCGATGCACCCTCTGAGTAATCACTCGCGTCGCGTTACTCGCCCATTTAGCAACAGGGTAGAGGCTTGTATTGTCCATGAACGCGTTTTGTAATACTTAAGTACTATTGGCGGCCCCGGGTGCAGATTGGCTGGTTTTGTAATAACTTCCTTGGATTGCTATGCTTGCTTGATTGATCTCTTCTTGTGTGTTTTACCCAAGACGTTGCATCAGACCCAATCCAGAGCGCGTACCACCAACCGAAACACGTACTACCAGCAGGACCTCCCCCAGGATGGCCATGAAGACTGGAAGCCCGAAGAAGGCATGTAGCCATTGCGGAGACGAAAGACACCAAGCTAGTCGATGCTCCGGCCACTACCCAAACTGCGGAGAACCTCATTCGTCCAAAGTTTGCCCAACTCGGCTTATCATTTGTTTCCTCTGCGAAAGCCAAGACCATGTCCCCATCAATTTTCCAATATATCCCCTCATTGGCAAGGCGTGCCAACCTCCCGGTACCAGCAAAGGCCAGTCGTCCACTCAGCTACGCCGGAAGAAGAGCCCCTGCTTCACATGTGGACTACCCCTGTCACTTCAGCCGAGAAGGCCCCCAGAGAAAACTCGTCTAGACTTCCGTGAATGAGGAGCCCGAAAGCACCCAGGGCTCTTATCTTCAGAAAAGATGGTCACCCTACCGCTCGCTGCCCCGCAACTCAAGACTAAAGATTTCCTGTGCTTCTATATGCGACAACACCCCGTGGAAGTAAAGATCGAGAGAGAAGCTCCTTAACCCACTCTAGGACTCCCCGAACATCGACAAGTGCAACCTGTAATAAACTAGTCCATACCCCCCCTCCTGGAACGACACCTATGATCCTACCCTCTCTTAAGTCGATGTCCGCTACCTTAAGAACCATCTTTTGCCACCCTTATAAGGATGCCCCCGACTGGTAACTCCCCGCTCTACCCAAGTCCAATCCTAAGGGGGAAAGACCGCGTCTTTCCTGCTAAATGGTATAACCCTCTGCCAGAAGCACTCCAACCGCTAGGCCCGAAGACGCACACTTGGATACAATACCCCCTAGGACAGAAGCCGTAAATCCTATCCGCAGGAGACCCCTCCTCGCAGTCCTGCATGAAGCCTGCTCCTCCCCTAATGATTCAAGACGATTAAAGATCAACCTCACCGTTGAAGTGACCCTGTCCTAAGAGAAAGTCAACAAGTTAGTACGCCAGAAACACATAGCACTAACTCCAAGACAAATCCCCTAACCGTACTCTTCTAAATCTTGGGACGAGATTCTTTTAAGGGGGAAAGGTCTGTAACATCCCAATTTCAGTAACCCTGATTAGTTGTCCAGAATGCAAAAATCAGGGGGGAACAAAAACTTTTTCTTGTTTAATGCTGAAGTGTTTGCTTGTTGTTTGGATATTCTTATGCATATGATTGTGTATTAGATAATATACTCCCTACCTTAACACCAGTTGACAAAAGCTACTTCCCAAAACAGTCTTGGCTTAATTCCCATATTCTCAAATGTTTTGGCATTTCAAAACAGGACCCAAGATGCTATTGTAACCAAAACTATTCTACTAGCTTCTATTGACAAAAGTATGGAGAGATTTATAATATAACCTCCTTATGTTTTCAAGACAGAACTCTCAGCTAACCTTATCTCTAGTTTTCCCAAAACTCCTTCCAAAAGTATTTGAATTCTACTCTTGGTAGAGGTACCAAGGATTCTCATCTTATTCAAAACCCAACCTATTCAAAATGCCCCAACCTTACCTCAAGCTAAGCTTGATGGTAACCCTTAGTACTAGTTGAATAGTTTATAAGACGAGTTGCCTTGATCTGCTATCTGATGAGTTGCCTTGATCTGCTGATTGACTTGTTTTCTTAGGAAGTAGTATGAGCTACTCTAGGAGCTCATCACTAGGATAAAGTTGTTTCCAAATCCTCATACCTCAAGCAAGATGTGATCCCTAGCTATTAGGTGATCATCTAAAACCCTCAACCAGATCCATTCTAGAGACCTCCCTTCTAGAAGTTTCCAAGCCCTTGAAGACAAATATCAAGCATGGATCCTTTCTACTCAATCTACACTTCAGTATCATCCACTTGCTAATGATCTGATACCTTGCAACTCCTCCAAGAACATTCCCTCTCATACTCGAGTCAAAATCCTCAAAACTGCCAAATTTGACGAAGTCCAAAAACAGTTTCAACATCACCCTTTTGAAGGCCTCCATTTCTCAACCCATGTGCATTTTTTGAAATGCACCTGAACCATATTGTTAACCATCCCAAGGATCACCAAGGCCCACAATTGTCAATGGTTAGATCCTCCTCCAACCTATTTGTTCTTGATGGTTTTGTAGACAAGAAAATAATAGTTCCTACAAATCTAGTCATCATACCTACTTGGGTAGAAGCTCACACCCTCATACAACCTCCTATGGATCAACTCTCTGCATGGTTGTGATCTACTCATTGAGGTATATCAAAACCTACTTAGCTTGCTTCAAGTGGATCCTTGAGCTTATTAAACCCCCATGGTTTTTAAGGCAAGACTCTTTTGGTATGGCAGCCTTATTTTCAACAAAGTTTGCCATCACTTCTAGATCACCTCAAATGCAATTAATTCAAAATATTTCTTCCATGTTTATCTATATGACCTGAAATACCCACCCACCTATCCCTTGCACCAAGGTGAGTTCTGAGCTCAAAGATGCAAGCATGTTTTGGTGGTATAAAAATAACACCACCCTAGATCACCAACTCCTTGTTTTCCATCTTATTCAAGTTGGAATTTCATTCCACAAGGTTCCAAATGCTTGCTAAACCTTGTCTACATCATCTACCTTGATCATCAAGATTTATCAAATCTTATCCATAATTATTATGACTCCAAATCTATTTAATTCCTTAATAGTCAAAATCTCCAAAACTCCCTCCATAAAGGAAAGCTTGGTTTTTGCGAAAACACTTCTCTAAATTTTGGGTCAAATGAGTTCCATATATCATACTCTATCTTCCCGTCTCAAAAATAATTTTTTTTGAGAAGCTTTATTATTTCTTTTTGCCCATTTTCTTAAATGGCTGAATTGGAATAATAATTATCTTAAATACTATTATGCCTCGATAAATCATCGGAAAATTCCCCTAGGTATGTATTCACCTTTGGGACCATCTCAAATCAAAATCCACCCTTTTCCAAGGAAAATATATCAAATGATCTTCTAGAATCCACTTTCTTCCCTTTTTGTTTAATTGGATTTAAGTGGACTAAAACTCCTCTGAAAAATCTCAATTAAATCGTAGGAGTCTACCTTCACCCCATCTATCTACCAGTACCATTTCCTCCTCTGGTACAATGCATGTTTTGGACTTCCTTCATAACCATCTACTGGATCAAAATTGCCAATTAAGCACATCCATTACTCAAACCATCTCTAAATCCCATCAAAACTTGCTTAATGCTGATCCTTAACACCAGGACACTCCCTTGGTCGACCACCACTGTAGCTCTACCCCAGCATTGACCATTTTACCCTTGTACTAATAGAAAGAGAGAGAAAGACAACAAGATCTTACAAAGATTTACCCCCACTTAATTACCACAGCTGCCACCCCCTCCCTCTCTGATCCAGCACAACCAAATACCAATCATACCCCTCCCCACCATCCCCTAGACCAATCACTAGCCAGCAATCCTATCCACCATGTCCAAATTGGTAATTTACATCATCTACCCCTCCCTCCTTCGTATATAGGCTAGAGGCCACACCAGCCAGCCCTCTGCCCCTCATTTGCTCCCTCTCACCTCCACTCACTCTCCCAGGCTCCAATCCCTCGACCCTGCTCTGAGTTCCTCGAAAGAAGAAGAAGAGGAGCTCTCGGCCTCCCCTAGAAATCGAGCAAGGCTCTCTCCTCCTTGCTCCCCTTCCTCTGCATGTCGCATAGTCGACTCCCCTACCTCTCCTCTACCTAACCCCACGCTCCTTTTTGTCCAGGACCAACTCCTCTGTCCTCGCCAGCAATCTCCGACGAGGTCACTCTCGGCCGCCGTTGCTCGTGCTGCTTCCAGTGGACCTCCGCTGCTATGCCGCCCCTCGATCTGCTCAGCATCATCGACCGCGTCGCCCTGCCACATCCACGACCTCCCCCGAGCCCTCAGGTGAGCTCCCCGCCCCACGCCACCCTCTGCTAGGGTTAACACCCTTCGCCGGCGAACCCAGGTGGACAACGATGCTGTGCCGTCTATCGCCACTTAAGCCAATGGCCAGATCTGGCCGATACCGCTTCGGCCGCCCCCTCTCGCTGACCGTCGGGCCCCGCCTGGCAGGTTCAAGCCTTAGCTCCCGCTCGCCGCGCCGCCCGCCGTGGGCCGAATCCGCCCCCGCGGCCCACTTCCCTCTGGAACTCCAGCCCGTTAACCCTCTGCTTTATTCTTTCCCCGGTTTTGCTAGAGTTTCTGTTTGGTTTAAATCCAAACAAAAATGTAAATCAAGTCCAAGTACCAAGATTCAAATTTTTGGTAGATCTCTGATGTTTTCTCAAACATGCAGAGGCAACCCCAAGTCCAAACTCTTTTCCATTTTTGGCTAGAATTTATTCTGCAGCAAGGTGTAATTTACACTAATTAATTTCCTCAAAGAGTTTCACATCTCCATTTGAGACGAACCAAAATCCTACTTAGAGGTATTTGATATACCAATCATCCAGCGTAGGTCCTATGCCAAGGTGAATAGAGGTGTGCCTTTGAGAAAAATAACAAAAATAACAACTTTCTTTCTAGGATAAATTCTCTAGGTCAAACCAAATGTGGTATTGACCTGATTCCACATCCCAGTACCTCCTAGAATCAGTATCTATCAACCCCTGGCAGCTCAGAATTTATTGAGCTCTGGTTGGATTTTAGTGATTTAAATACTTCTGAAAAGGATATTTTCACTAAATAAATCCCTCCAGGAGTTTGGCAACTCCAAAAAGAGTGAATCCAATTCCTACGGAAGGGTATTTTAAATTCCTACCAGATCCCCTTGGAACCAACTCCATAGCTTCTGTAGTAATAATCTGGTGAAAAAAGAGAAAAACCATACAGAACTGCCTTTGGGAATTTCCTAATGGCATTCTGGTAATTCTTTTGACTCGATTCCAACTCTAGGTGGTTCAGTAGACCAAAAATACAAACCATTCAAGGAAATAATTTTTGGAGCTCCAGATAACTTCTGGTGAATTAATTACTCAAACTAGAGTTTAATCCACTATAAAAAGCATAACTAAATCTAGAAAATTGATATTCAAGTGAAACCACTTGTAGTGGTTTTGTCTTGACAAGACCTATCTGAGGATATCATCATTACCCTTGGGTAGCCTACTGACCCCAGAACCATATTCCAAGTTCACAGTATGGACCCTAAACATCTATTCTCCAAGAGGAAAACACCACAATGGCAATCTAGTAATTTCCACCATTAAAACCCAACTTCTCCAAGACGTCCCCAGGTCAAGTAGTACTCCAGTTGTTTGATTGTTGTATGTTTTGATGCATGTATGCCTTGCATTGATTGTGGCCTTGTCTGCTTGCATGTATACCCAGTGACGACGATAGTGTGAGTGTTTGACGACCAGAAGGAAGGGACTTCTTATTATTAATTATTGGGTATTCTTGGTCATATGAAGAACTCCAGGGACTTATTTCTGATCGCAGACAAGCCACCATTCGTGAACTCTGATATATGTCCTACTCTCTTTTACCTATTTTGTATCCTCTTTATAAATTGCATTATCTACTTGCATGTCTTGTTTTACAAATACTGCGATAGTAACTTGGCTCCTCCAAGTTATGACTTTGTGTCCTTCGAGGCACCACCCCGATGTACCTACCATTTTAGCCCTTTAGATCGAGAGTATGATGGTTAGCATCCTACCTCGTTGGAAAACCCCGATTTTGAGAAAATAAACTGTTTTGGGATTTACCCCACTATAAAGGATTTAAACTGTTTTGTAAAACCCTTGGGAAGATGCATCGTCCCAAGCGGATGTTTTTAACGAAAGAAATGGTAGTGATGAGAAATGAGAATGTGATGGGATGTTCTACGCCTTTAACCGAACAATTTTTATCAGCGAACCACATTACCCTAGGTGCTGGGGCTTAACTCGTAGTTTGTCCGCATTAGCCGAGGCAGCTTCTACCATGCTTATAGGGAGAGATCCCTGGAATTCTAGGTAGGCGCCACCAGATCTTGGATCTGAAGCCTGTGGCTTGCTTCGGCAAGAGTGAGCCTGTACTGGCAGGAGGCCGGTGCAACAATTGGGTCTCCAGCAGACGGTATGACTTGGAGTACGGAAGGAAGTGGAGTCACCAGATTTAAGGTATATGCTAAGTTGCGGCTTGGGTATGCGTGTGTATGGAAGGCATGACTATGGCTGGGAGCCACATACTCCTTGCTGGGGAGAACAAACCCAAAAGGACGAGCATGTCTTTGCTAGGGCCGACAAGCGAAAGGTTAGGTTTGATTATCCGGACCCTCATCTACAGTGGTAGTGGGCCGTGGTTGTATCCCGGCAGATGTATTGATTCTTGTGGGGAAAGTGCGCAAACTCTGCAAAGTATAATCTATTCGAATAGCCGTGTCCATGGTCAAGGACGGTTGTAAAGGTGTTGTCTAGGAGTACCCAAACCGTGCTTATTTGGGAAACAAGGATGAAGCGGACAAAGGTTCCGGGGAACCCAAGTTCAGAAATTTTGCTTTGACCCGGGGTGGTCGAAAAGGTTTAAAAAGGGTTTTTACTCCAAAAGTGTTTTCAAAACTCTTTTTCAACAAAGATATGGGGATGTCTTGATTGATAAAACAAAGGCATGTTTTCAAACTCTTTTTCAACAAAGATATGGAGATGCCATAAATTCCAGAGGTAGTCTAGGCTTTTCAAAAACAACCCCATATAGAGCTATCTAGCCACAACCCGACTTGCATTTCCTTATGTCATTTATCCTGGTGGTTTGCGAGTACCTTCAAAGTACTCATGGCTTTGTCCCTGGCTATTCACTTGGCTAGGCTTTCAGAGGTTTGACTTGGGAAGATTCAGGTAACGTCCAGCAAGCTAGGCCGTCTTCCCAGTCAGATGCCTGTAGGTTGAGGCACGATTGGGCTATGCGCATGAGGATATTCCGCTGCTAAGGATGTGTAACCATAGCGGCATTTATGTAAGTCTTGTAATTCGTTATGTTTCATATGTTGTAATGATACATGTCGGTTATGTTCCACGGCTCACTGATCATGGGAACGTGGATGTATGCATAACAGGGATTTCTCGGATGAATAATCTGGGGAGCCCACACATTCTATGCCTAAGCCACATCGATCCACTAGATGCCAGTGCATGTGTGTTATTTTCATAAACCACATGGATGCACTAGAGTTCGTTGCATGTGTGTTCTTTTAATAAACCACATGGGTACACTAGAGTTCATTGCATGTGTATTCTTTTCATAAACCTCATAGATCCACTTGACTTCATTGCAGGTGTGTTATTTTCATAAACGACATGGATCCACTAGATGGCATTGCATGTCTGTTCTTTTCATAAACCACATGGATCCACTAGATGTCATTGCATGTGTGTTCTTTTCATAAACCACTGTGATCCGCTAGATGCCATTGCATGTGTGTTCTTTTCATAAACCACATGGATCCACTTGAGTGCATTGCATGTGTGTTCTTTTCATAAACCACATGGATCCACTAGATGCCATTGCATGTGTGTTCTTTTCATAAACCACATGGATCCAATAGATGTCATTGCATGTTTGTTATATGCCTAAGACACATGAATCCACTAGAGTTCATTGCATGCGTGTTCTTTTCATAAACCACATGGATCCACTAGATGCCATTGCATGTGTGTTCTTTGCATAAACCACATGGATCCACTAGATTCAATTGCATGTGTGTTCTTTTCATAACCCTCATGGATCCACTAGATGCCATTGCATGTGTGTTCTATTCCTAATACACATGGATCCACTAGGTGCCGTTGGATGTGTGTGTGTGTGTGTGTATTAGTGTGCATCATTGTGGTGTTAGGAAAAGAACACATCCAATGATGCCACTCCAGGATGTTCTGTCCAACTATGTCTAGGAACCCTAGCAACATGCTCAGATTCAACTACAGCATGCATTCTACCACCAGGTTGAAAGTTGCTGAATCACCACACCCACTTGGATGTCTGTATGTATCAGTGTGCATCATTGTGGTTTTGGAAAAGAACACATGCAATGATGAAACTCTAGAATGTGTTGTCCAATAGTGTCCAAGAACCCTAGCAGCATGCACTCTAGCACTAGCTTGAAAGTTGCTGCATCACTACACCCACTTGGATGTCTATGTGTATCAGTGTAGTTTTGGAAAAGAACACATGCATTGATGCTACTCTAGCATGTGTGTTCTTTTCATAAACCACATGGATCCACTATAGTTCATTGCATGTGTGTTCTTTTCATAAACCACATGGATCCAATAGATGCCATTGGATGTGTGTTATTTTCATAAACCACATGGATCCACTAGAGTTTATTGCATGTGTGTTCTTTTCATAGACCACATGGATCCACTGGAGTTCATGTGGGGTCCCTCGGATTCAACATCCGAGAAATCCCTGTTATGTATATATCCATGTTCCCATGATCAGTGAGCCGTGGAACATAACCAACAAGTACCATTACAACATTAGAGACATACCGAATTACAAGACTTACATAAATTCCGTTATGGCTATACCATCTTCAGCAGCGGATCATCATCAGGCGCAGAGCCCAATCATGCCTCAACCCACCGGCAACTAACTAGGAGAACGTCCTAGTTCGCATAATCGTGATCACCGCCTTCTTCTTGAAATCTGACCAAGTTAATAGCCAGGGACAATTCTAGTGAGTACGTTTGAATGTACTCGCAAACCACCAAGATAAGTTAAACAAGGTAATGCAATCTGGCTGTGGCGAGATAGCTCTATCTAGGGTTGTTTTTGAAAATTCTAGATCATCTCTTGTAGTTAAGGCATCTCTACATCTTTGTTGAAAAAGGAGTTTTGAAAAACATGCCTCCGTTTTATAAAGAAGGATATAGCCATATCCTTGTTGAAAACTTTTTTTAAAGTAGTTTTGGAGAAAACCCTTTTTAAACCTCTTTGACCATCTCTGGTCAAAACAAAACTTGAACCTAGGTTCCCTCGGAACCTCCATACTTTCATCCATTAATCCAAACACCACCTTTTGGGTACTCCTAGCCATCACCTTTCCAACCGTCCTTGACCGTGGACGCGGCTATTCGAATAGATTATACTCTGTAGAGTTTGCCCACTTTCCCCACAAGAATCAATACATCCGCCGGGATAATACACATTGTAGACGGGGGTTCGGATAATGAAATCTAACCTTTCGCTTGTCGACCCTAGCAAAGGCTGCTTTTCCTTTTGGGTTTGTTCTCCCTGGCAACGAGTATGTGACCCCTAGCCATAGTCCTTCCTTCCGTAGATGCGTATACCCAAACCGCAGCTTGGCGTATACCTTAACTTGGTGACTACACTTACTTCCGTACTACCTAAGTCATACCGTCTGCGGGAGACCCAGTTGTTGCACCGACACTCCTGCCAAGACATTCTCACTCTTGCCGAAGCAAGCTATAGCCTCCAGATCCGTAGAACTGTTAGCGCCTGTCAGGAATTCAAGGGATTTCTCCCAATATGCATTGTAGAAGCTGCCTCAGCTAAAGAAGACAAACTATGAGCTAAGCCCTAGCACCTGGGGTAATGTGGTTTCACGGATAAATTGTTCTGGTAACGGCATACAACATCCCTTCTCTTTCTCTTGTCCATTTTCTCATCATCACCACGCCTTTAGTTAAAACATCTGCTTGGAACGATGCCTCTTCCCAAGGGTTTTACACAACAGTTTTGAACATTTGTAGTAGGGTAAATCCCAAAACAATTTATTCAACAAAAATCCCTGGTTTCCAACGAGGTAGGATGCTAATCATCATAACATCGATCAAAAGGTGAGTAAATGGTAGGTTTACATGAGGGTGGGTGCCAGGAGGGACACCAAGTCATAACTTGGAGGAGCCAAGTCATTAGCGCGGTATTTATAAAACAAGACATGCAGATAAATAATGCAATTTATAAAGGAGGTACAAAACAGGTAATAAAAAGAGTAGGACAAGTATCGGAATTCAGGAATGGTGGCTTGGGGTTTGATAGTTGCTGGGGTTTGATAGTTTTTGATGAGACACATCCATGGGGGTTGGAAATAGGTCAATACCTCATTTGGTTTGACCTAGAGAAATTACCTAAGGCAGATATTCTATGTTTTTGTTATTTTTGCTATAGGGTGCCCTTAGTTCACCTTGACCTGAGATAAATGCTAGATGCTAGGTCTATGGATATACTTTGAATGGAGCTTGGTTTCATCCATTTTGGAGATGTGTAGGTCACTGAGGAATTTATTTAGTGTAAACTACACCTTGCTGCAGATTAATTGCCAACAAATAATAATAAATATTTTGACCAGGTGTTACCTTTACATGTTTAAGAAAACATCTGGGGACTATAAGAAATTTAGATCTTGGCATTTGGATCTTATTTGTATTTTTAAAAGGATTAAATCCTACTGGTACATTTCTAGATCTGGAATTAAAAGAAAAAGGAATAAGGGCAGCTAGGCCGGATCTATGGGAAAGTGGGCCGCGGGGAGGGGATTCGGCCCACCCGGCGCTGGCTCGCGCGGGAGGCACGTTTGAAGCCGACAGGTGAGGCCCGCCTGCCATTGAGAGCGGGAGGGCGAAGGGGTATGGCGTGCTGCTGGCCGTTCAATCTAGGTGCGATGGACGGCCTCCAATCGTCGTCCCCGTGGAGGTTCTAGCGGCGCGGCCAAAACCCCAACGGCGGCGGGCTAGGAGCGGGGAGCATACCAGATGCTCAGGAGGCGTCGGTGAGGCTGAAGGTGGACGCAACGCACCGCGACGAACCGGGAGAGGGGCGGCAAGGCGGTTCTCGCTTCAGGAACGGTGCTCGCGTGACGGTGGCCGAGAGGGGCTCGTCGGAGCTCGACGCCGCAGCACCCAGGACCTGTTGCCTGCCAAAAATAAGGGCATGGTTAGATGAAGGGGATCAAGGGGAATCCAGCAGTGTGACATGTAGAGGGGGAAATATGGGGAGGAGGGAGCCTTGCTCGAATCTAGGGAGGGAGCCGAGAGCTCTCTCTCTCTTTCTCTTGGGCAGGATAAGGCAGGGGAGAGGGAGTGGTGGTCGGGGGAGGTGAGTGGGAGTGGGAGGGAGCAAATGAGAGGCCGAGAGGGGGATGGCCAGCCTCTGGCCCTTTTATCTCGAGTGGGGGAGGTCCATGATGGACAAGGTCCATGGGGAGCATGGGGGAGGGCAGGAAAAGGGCATTGGTCGAGGAGGGCGGCATTGGTGGTATGTGGGGCCATCAACTCGACTAGAGAGATGGGGGAAGTGGAGGTGGCTGCTGCTGCTTTTGATGTACAAGATCCTTTGCAAGATTTGCCTCTCCTTCTCTCATACAAGCACATCGGACCCAAGAGGGAGGTGCTATAGTAATCTCGACCAGGGTAGTGAGAGATGTGTTCTGCAAGCTTGGTTGACCAGTTTGGTGGTGGTTGGGTTGGTTTGGAAGCTTGAGTTTGCAAAAAACTCAAATATTGGCTAAAGAGGGGATTGTGAAGAAAGTTGAAGGGTTTGATCCTGGCATGCTGGAACAAGGGTGCTGGTAGATATGGGTGATCAAGATACATGCCCTGTAATTATTTGGGAATTTTAAAAAGATTAGAAGTCCACTTAAATCCATTTATTCAAAAACTACAGAAGTGAAGTATTGGAGCTCATTTGATAAATTTACATTGGACATAGTTGGATTTTGATGTGAGATGGTCATAAATAGGAATTCACACTGTGCTGATTTTTCCCAAGATTTATTGGGGGTTAAAAGTATTTGAAACAATTATTATTCCATTTCTGCCATTTATGAAAATAGACAAAAAGAAATAATATAAGTCTTCCAACATATTTATTTTTGAGGTGGGATGATAGGGTATGATATATAGGACTCAATTGTACTTAAAGTTAGGGAAGTGTTTTGGCAAAAACCAAACTTTCCTTTATGGAAGGAGTTTTGGAGGTTTTGTCCCTTAAATGAATTAAATCGTTTTTGAGCCATAATAATTTTGGTTAATATTTGATAAATCTTGATGATCAAGGTAGATTATGTAGACAATGTCTAGCAAGAATTTGAAACCTTGGGAATTTGAAATTCAACTTGAATTTGATGGAAAAACAAGGAGTTGAGGATCTAGGGTGATGTTATTTTCATACCACCAAAACCTTGTTAGATCATGGAGCTCAGAGCTCACCTTTATGCAAGGGATATATGGATAGTTATACCAAGTCATATAGATGATCATGGTATAAGGAGTTTGGATGGGTTACATTTGAGGTGGTCTGGAAGTGATGGCAAACTTTGTTGAAAATAAGGCTGTCATACCAGATGAGTCATGATGCCTTATAAACTATGTGGGTTTAAGAAGCACAAAGATCCACCTGGAACAAGTGAAGTAGATGTTGATAGACCTGTATGAGTAGAACACAACCATGCAAATAGTTGGTCCATAGAAGGTTGGATGATGGTGTGAGCTTCTGTCAAAGTAGGCATGTTGACTAGATTTGCAGGAAAAGTTATTTTCGTGCCTGCAAAACCATCAAGAACAAGTGGGTTGGAGGATGATATAACAAAGGGCAAGAGTGATCCTTGGTAGTCCTTAGGATGGTTAACAAGATGGTTCTAATGCATTTTCAAAAATGCACCAGGGTTGAGAAAAGGATACATTCAAAAAGGTGATGTTGAAATAGATTCCAGACTTAGTCAAGTTTGGCAGTTTTGAGGATTTTGACTAGAGTATGAGAGGGGATGTTTTTGATTTGGTTGTAAGGTACCCAAGCATCATCAAGGGGATGATGTTGAAGTGGGGGATGAGTATGAAAGATCCATTCTTGATAATGGTCTTCATTGACTTGGAAGCTTCTAGAATTAGATCACTTTATAGCTGATCTGGTTAAGGGTTTTAGATGATCAACTAGTAGCTAGAGATCTGATCCAGGTTTGTATTATTTCTTAGGGCTTGGGGATTTTAAATTTTCTTGATCCTAGAGGATGAGCTCCTAGAGTAGCTCATACTACTTCTAAGCAATCAAGTCAAACAACAGATCAAGGCAACTCATCTTACAGACAAATCAACTACTACTAGGGTTACCATCAAGCTTATCTTGAGGTAAGGATGGGCAATTTTGAAATGTTGGAGTTTGAATAAGGTAAGAGTCCTTGGTATCCCTACCAAGAGTAGAATTCAAAAGTTTTATACAAGGTTTTGAGAATCCTAGAGGTAGGAGTAGTTGAAGATTCTGTCTTGAGAACATAAGGAGATTATAGTATATAGCTCTCCATAGTTTGATCAATAGAAGCTAATAAAATAGTTTGGGAAGCAAGGGCATCTTGGCTCAGCTTTTTGAAGTGCCAGAACATTTGAGAAATAGCTTTTGTCAACTGATGGTGAGGTAAGGAGTATCATATACACATGGATCCACTAGATGCCATTGGATGTGTGTGTGTGTGTATCAGTGTGCATCATTGTGGTTTTAGGAAAAGAACACATGCAATGATGCCACTCCAGCATGTGGTGTCCAACCATGTCTAGGAACCCTAGCAACATGGTCGGATTCAACTACAACATGCATTCTACCACCAGCTTGAAAGTTGCTGCATCACCACACCCACTTGGATGTCTATGTGTATCAGTGTGCGTCATTGTGGTTTTGGAAAAAAACACATGTAGTGATGAAACTCTAGCATGTGTTGTCCAACAGTGTCCAGGAACCCTAGCTGCATGCATTCTACCACTAGCGTGAAAGTTGAGGCATCACTACACCCACTTGGATGTCTGTGTGTATCAGTGTGGTTTTGGAAAAGAACTTATGCATTGATGCCACTCCAGCATGTGTATTCTTTCCATAAACCACATGGATCCACTATAGTTCATTGCATGTGTGTTCTTTTCATAAACCACATGGATCCAATAGATTCCATTGGATGTGTGTTCTTTTCATAGACCACATGGATCCACTAGAGTTCATTGCATGTGTGTTCTTTTCATAAACCACATGGATCCACTAGAGTTCATTACATGTGTGTTCTTTTCATAAACTACATGGATCCACTAGAGTTCATTGCATGTGTGTACTTTTCATAAACCACATGTGTGGGTTTCCCAGATTAACCATCCGAGAAATCCCTGTGATGCATATATCCATGTTCCCATGATCAGTGAGCTGTGGAGCATAACCGAAAAGTATCATTACAACATCCGAAACATAACAAATTTGCTAGACTTACATACATGCCATTATGGCTACACCATCTTTAGCAGCGGAACAACATCACGCGCAGAGCCCAATCGTGCCTCCACCTACAGGCGACTGACTGGGAAGATGACCTAGCTCGCTGGACGTCATCTTAATCTTCCGATGTCGAACCTCTAAAAGTCTGGCTAAGTAAATAGCCAGGGACAATGCCATGAGTACTTTTGAATGTACTCGCAAACCACCAAGATAAGTAAAATAAGGAAGTGCAAATTCTGGCTGTGGCGAGATAGCTCTATCTAGGGTTGCTTTTGAAAATCCTAGACTACCTCTTGTAGTTATGGCATCTCCACATCTTTGTTGAAAAAGATTTTTAAAACATGCCTTTGTTTTATAAATCAAGATATTCCCATATGTTTGTTGAAAACCCTTTTGAAAACGGTTTTGGACTAGAAACCCTGTTTAAACCTCCTTGACCACCTCTGGTCAAAACCACACCTTTGGATCCAGGTTCCCTCGGAACCGCCATACTTTTCATTCATTCTTTCCAAACAAACACCGTTTGGGTACTCCTAGCCAACACCTTTACAACCGTCCTTGACCGTGGACACAGCTATTCGAATAGATTATACTCTGCAGAGTTTGTGCACTTTCCCCACACAATCAATACATCCGCCGGGATACAACCACGGCCCACTACCACTGTAGATGGGGGTCCGGATAATCAAACCTAACCTTTCGCTTGTCGACCCTAGCAAAGGCTGCTTTTCCTTTTGGGTTTGTTCTCCCCGACAACGAGTATGTGGCTCCCAGCCATAGTCCTGCCTTCCGTACATGCGTATACCCAAGCCACAACTTGGCGTATACCTTAACTTGGTGACTCCACTTCCTTCCGTGCCGCCTAAGTCATACCGTCCGCGGGAGACCCAATTGTTGCACCGACACTATTGCCAAGACAGGCTCACTCTTGCCAAAGCAAGCTATAGGCTCCAGATCCGAGATCTATTAGCGCCCGCCCGAAATTCTAGGGATCTCTCCCTATAAGTATGGTACAAGCTGCCCCGGCTAATGAAGACAAACTACGAGCTAAGCCCCAGCACCTGGGGTAATGTGGTTGCACTGATAAAATTGTTCTGGTAAAGGCGTAGACCATACCTTCACTTTATCATTTATCATCAACACCATTTCTATAGTTAACACATCCGCTTAGAACGATGCCTCTTCCCAAGGGTTTTACAAAACAGTTTTTGAAACAGTTGTTGTAGGGTAAAACCCAAAACAAGTTATTTTCTCAAAGCCGGGGTTTCAACGAAGTAGGATGCTACCACCATACTCTCGGTCTAACGGGATGAAATGGTAGGTACAATAGGGTGGTGCCACGAGGGGCACAAGGTCATAACTTGGAGGAGCCAAGTTATTCGCGCAGTATTCATAAAACAAGACATGCAGATAAATAATGCAATTTATGAAGAGGATACAAAACAGGTAATAACACAGAATAGGACAAGTATCGGAATTCAGGAATGGTGGCTTGCCTGTGATCAGCAATAAGTCCCTAGACTTCCTTTGATAACCAAGAATACCAACTTAAATAATAATAGGTCCCTTTCTTCTTGTCGTCAAACAACTCACACTATCACCGTCATCGAGTATACATGCAAGCAGACAATACCACAATCAATACAAGGCATACAGGCATCAAAACATACAACAAACAAACATAAGGAAAACTACTTAACTTAGTAGGTTTTGGATAAGTTGGGTTCTAGGAGTGATATTACTAGATTGCCATTGAGGTGTTTTTCTTTGGAAGATAGATGTCAAGGCTAAATACCATGAACTTGGAGTGGGGTTCTGAGGTCTGTAGGATACCAATCTGCAACAATGATATCCTCAGATGGGTCTTGACAACCCAAAACCAACACAAGTGGTTTCACTAGATTTATTTATGCTTTTTATACTGGAGTAAACTCTAGTTTGAGGAAATAATTCACCAGAATTTATCTGGAGGCCCAAAAATTATTTCCTTGGGTGATTAGGTGTTGTTTGATATACTGAACCACATATAGTTGTAATCAAGTCTAAACAATTACCAGAATGCCCGTAATAAATCATCAAAAGTAGTTATGTCTGGTTTTTTTTCCTTTTCACCAAATAAACTCTACATAAGCTCTTGAGTTGTCTCCAAGAGCATGTGGTAGGAATTTCGAATACCTTTCTTTAGGAATTGGATTCACTCTTTTTGGAGTTGTCAAACTCCTGGAGTGATTTATTTCGTGATAAGGGGTACACAGAAAAGTTTAAATCACTAAAATTTAACTAGAGCTCAGTAAAATCTGAGCTGCTGGGTTTTGATAGATGTTGATAAGTAACATCCATGGGAGTTGGAATCAGGTCAATTACACATTATGTTTAACCTAGAGAATTTACCCAATGTAGATAAAGGCTATTTTTGTTAATTTTGCTAAGAGCACACTACTATTCACCTTGGCATATGTCCTATTCTAGATGATAGGTATCTCAAATACCTTCCAGTAGAGTTTGGATTCTCCCCAATTGGATTTGTGAAACTCTCTGAGGAATTTATTTAGTGCATAGGAAAATCTTTACTGGATTAATTTCCAAGGAATAATAAAAACTATTTTTTGGCAAGGGACCAGTTCCGCATTCTTTATAAAACCATAGAGGACTCCCGGAATTTTAGATCCTGGCATTTGGATCTTGTTTACATTTTTAATCGGATTTAATCCTACTGGTAGTTTTCTAGATATGGAATTTTAAAAGAAAAGAAAAAGGGCCAACAGGTAACTGGGCTGGATCTGGGGGGTACTAGCCCACGCAGAGGGGATTCGGCCCAACGGTGGGTGGCGCGGCGCGCGGGAGCCCGCACTTGAACCTGGTAGCGGGGCCCGGCAGTCAGAGATAGCGGGCGGCGAAGGGGTATCGGCGGCTGTAGGCTGTTGGATCAAGTCGCGATGGATGGCCTGCGTCCGTCGTCCACCTCACGACGGTGCCGGCGAGCTGGAACCCTAGCTGGCGCGGGTGGCGACGGGGAAGCTTACTAGAGGGGTCAGGAGGTGCTGGGGAGGGTGCAGGAGGACGCGGTGGTCAACGGCAAGCAGATCAAGGGGCGGCACGGTCGGGTTCATGCTTGGGAAGGTGCTCACGCGACGGTGACCGAGAGCCACCTCGTCGGAGCTTAACGGTGGCAACGAAGGGGACGGTACTGGGCAAAAAGGAGACCATGGTTAGATGCAAGGGGGTAGGGGAGTCAACCAAGATGCAGAGAAGGGGAGCAAGGGGGAGGGAGCCTTGCTCGATTTTTGTGAGAGGCCAAAGCTTCTCATTCTTCTTCTTCCGGGCAGCACAGAGCAGGGGAGGAAGAGGGGGTACTCGAGGGAGGGGAGTGAGGAGGAGAGGGAGCAAATGAGGCAGGGAGGGGTACTGGGGGTGGCCTCTGGCCTTTATACCAAGGAGGGGAGATCCATGGTGTAAATTTCCAATTTGGACATGGAGGAAGGGTGGTGCTGGCTAGGGATTGGCCTAGAGGGTGGTGGGGAGGGGGAAGAATGGGTTTTGGTCAGGCAGGGATAGAGGAAGGGAGCTGTGGTAATTAAATGTGGTAAATCTTGTAAGATTGGGGTTGTCTCTCTCTCTCTTTCTACTAGTCCAAGGGTAAAAGGGGCAATGCTGGGGTGGAGCTATAGTGCTCACGACCAGGGGAGTGTTGGGTGCTGTGGAGGAGTGCTTGACAAGCTTTGATGGTGGTTTGGTCCTAGTTTTGTTCAAGTTTAATTGTTTTGCAAGATTTTGATCATAAGAGAGCTTGTAAAGGAGTTCAGAGATTTGTATTGGAAAGGATGGGGAAGATGGTACTAGTGGATAGATGAGGTTAAATGACCTTTCTAGGAATTATTTGAGATTTTTCAAAGGAGTTTTTGTGCACTTAACACTATTTATTCAAAAAGGGAAGAAGTAGTTTCTATAAGATCATTTCATATTTTTACATTGGACAGGGTTGGTTTTTGGTGTGAGAGGGTCCCAAATGTGAATACACACTTAGGGGAAATTTCTCAAGATTTATTGAGGCATAAAAGTGTTTAAAACAATTATTATTCCATTTTTGCCATTTAAGAAAAAGGGCAAAAAGAAATAATAAAGCTTCTCAGAAATATTTATTTTTGAGATGGGAAGATAGGGTATGATGTATGGAACTCACATGAGAAAAAAGATGGGGAAGTGTTTTGACAAAAACCAAACTTTCCATTAGGAAAAAGGGGTTTTGCGAATTTGTCTATTAAGGAAAATTAAGTAGATTTGGAGCCATAATAATTATGGGTAATATTGATAAATCTTGATGATCAAGGTAGATGATGTAAAAAAGGTGTATCAAGCATTTGCAACCTTGGGGAAATGGAAATCCAACTTGAATAAGATGGAAATCCAACTTGAATAAGATGGGGAAATGGAAATCCAACTAGAATGGCTCATACTACTTCCTTGGCAAACAAGTCAAACAGCATATCAAGGCAACTCATCTTATAAACTAAACAACTCCACTACTTGGGTTACCATCAAGCCGAGCTTGAGGTACGGTTGGGGCATTTTGAAGAGGTTGGGGTTTGAATAAGATGAGAGTCCTTGGTATCTGTGCCAAGAGTAGAATTCAAATGCTTTGAATAGAGGTTTTGAGAAAACTAGAGATAAGATTAGTTGAGGGTTCTGTCTTGAAAACATAAGGAGGTTATATTATATAACTCTCCATAGTTTTGTCAATAGAAGCTACTAAAATAGTTTTAGTTACATAAGCATCTTGGCCCATGTTTTGAAATGCCAGAACATTTGAAAATATGTAAAATGAGCCAGGCTAGTTTTGGTAAATAACTTTTGTCAACTGATGGTGAGGTAAGGAGTAGCATATGGCATACACTCATATGCACAAGTACAAAAAAACAACAAGCAAACACTGCACCAATGAACAAGAAAAAGCTTTTCTTCCCCCTGATTTTTGCATTCTGGGCAACAAATCAGGGTTGCTGAAATTGGGATGTTACAACATGGATCCACTAAATGCCATTGCATGTGTGTTCTTTTCATAAACCACATGGATCCACTAGATGTCATTGCATGTGTGTTCTATGGCTAAACCACATGGATCCACTAGATGCCATTGCATGTGTGTTCTTTTCATAAACAACATGGATCCACTAGATGTCATTGCATGTGTGTTCTTTTCATAAACCACATGGATCCACTAGAGTTCATTACATGTGTGTTCTTTTCATAAACTACATGGATCCACTAGAGTTCATTGCATGTGTGTACATTTCATAAACCATATGGATCCACTAAATTCCATTGCATGTGTGTTCTTTTCATAAACCACATGGATCCACTAGATGTCATTGCATGTGTGTTCTATGCCTAAACCACATGGATCCACTAGATGCCATTGCATGTGTGTTCTTTTCATAAACCACATGAATCCACTAGATGCCATTTCATGTGTTTTTTTTCATAAACCACATGGATCCACTAGAGTTGATTGCATGTGTGTTCTTTTCATAAACCACATGGATCCACTAGATTTCATTGTATGTGTGTTCTTTTCATAAACCACATGGATCCAGTAGATGCCATTGCATTTGTGTTCTTTTCATAAAACACATGGATCCACTAGATGTCATTGCATGTGTGTTCTATGCCTAAACCACATGGATCCACTAGATGTCACTACATGTGTGTTCTTTTCATAAACCACATGCATCCACTAGAGTTCATTGTATGTGTGTTATTTTCATAAACCACATGGATCCACTAGATGCCATTGCATGTGTGTTCTTTTCATAAATCGCATGGATCCACTAGATACCATTCCATGTGTGTACTTTTCATAAACCACATTGATCCACTAGATGTCATTGCATGTGTGTTCTATGCCTAGGCCACATGGATCCACTAGAGTTCTTTTCATAACCACATGGATCCACTAGATGTCGTTACATGTGTGTTCTTTTCATAAACTACATGGATGCACTAGAGTTCATTGCATGTGTGTACATTTCATAAACCATATGGATCCACTAAATTCCATTGCATGTGTGTTCTTTTCATAAACCACATGGATCCACTAGATGTCATTGGATGTGTGTTATATGCCTAAACCACATGGATCCACTAGATGCCATTGCATGTGTGTTCTTTTCATAAACCACATGAATCCACTAGATGCTATTTCATGTGTTTTTTTTCATAAACCACATGGATCTACTAGAGTTGATTGCATGTGTGTTCTTTTCATAAACCACATGGATCCACTATAGTTCATTACATGTGTGTTCTTTTCGTAAACCACATGGATCCAATAGATGCCATTGGATGTGTGTTCTTTTCATTAACCACATGGATCCACTAGAGTTCATTACATGTGTGTTCTTTTCATAAACCACATGGATCCACTAGAGTTCATTACATGTGTGTTCTTTTCATAAACTACATGGATCCACTAGAGTTCATTGCAGGTGTGTACTTTTCTTAAACCACATGGATCCACTAAATGTCATCGCATGTGTGTTCTTTTCATGAACCACATGGATCCACTAGATGTCATTGCATGTGTGTTCTATGCCTAAACCACCTGGATCCACTAGATGCCATTGCATGTGTGTTCTTTTCATAAACCACATGGATCCACTAGATGTCATTGCATGTGTGTTCTTTTCATGACTCACATCTAGAGTCATTGCATGTGTGTTCTTTTCATAAACCACATGCATCCACTAGAGTTCATTGTATGTGTGTTCTTTTCATAAACCACATGGATCCACTAGATTCCATTGCATGTGTGTTCTTTTCATAAACCACAGGGATCCACTAGATGTCATTGCATGTGTGTTCTATGCCTAAACCACATGGATCCACTAGATGCCATTGCATATGTGTTCTTTTCATAAACCACATGGATCCACTAGGGTTCATTGCATATGTGTTCTATTCACAAACCACATGGATCCACTAGGTGCCATTGCATGCGTGTTCTTTTCATAAACCACATGGATCCACTAGATGCCATTGCATGTGTGTTCTTTTCATAAACCACATGGATCCACTAGAGTGAATTTAATGTGTGTTCTATTCCTAAACCACATGGATCCACTAGATGCCATTGGATGTGTGTGTGTATCAGTGTGCATCATTGTGGTTTTAGGAAAAGAACACATGCAATGATGCCACTAAAGCATGTGGGGTCCAACCATGTCCAAGAAACCTAGGAGCATGCTGAGATTCAACTTCAGCATGCATTCTACCACCATCTTGAAAGTTGCTGCATCACCAAACCCACTTGGATTCTCTGTGTATCAGTGTGGATAATTCTGGTTTTTGAAAAGAACACATGTATTGATGCCACTTCATCATGCGTTGTCCAACCATGTCAAGGAACCGTAGCAGCATGCTAGGATTCAACTGCAACATGCATTCTACCACCAGCTTGAAATTTGCTGCATCACCATGCCCACTTGATGTCTGTGTGTATCAATGTGGTTTGGGAAAAGAACACATGCATTGATGACACTCCAGGATGTGTGTTCTTTCCAGAAACCACATGGATCCACTAGAGTTTGTTGCATGTGTGTTATATTCATCAACAATATGGATCCACTAGATGCCATTGGATGTGTGTTCTTTTCATAAACCACATGGATCCACTAGAGTTCATTGCATGTGTGTTTTTTAATAAACCACATGGATCCACAAGAGTTCATTGCATGTGTTTTGTTTTCATAAACCACAAGGATCCACTAGAGTGCATTGCATGTGTGTTCTTTTCTTAAACCACATGGATCCACTCGATGACATTGCATACGTGTTCTTTTCATAAACCACATGGATCCACTAGATGTCATTTCATGTGTGTTCTATGCCTAAACCACATCGATACACTAGATGCCATTGCATGTGTGTTCTTTTCATAAACCACATGGATGCACTAGATGCCATTGCATGTGTATTGTTTTCATGAACCACATCGATACACTAAAGATCACTGCATGTTTGTTCTTTTCATAAACCACATGGATCCACTTGAGTTCATTGCATGTGTGTTCGTTTCATAAACAACATGGATCCACTAGATGTATTTGCATGTGTGTTCTTTTCATAAACCACATGGATCCACTTGATGTAATTGCATATGTGTTCTATGCCCAAACCACATGGATCGACTAGATGCCATTGCATGTGTGTTCTTTTCATAAACCACATGGATGCACTAGAGTCAATTACATGAGTGTTCTATTCATAAAACTCATGGATCCACTAGATGCCATTGCATGTGTGTTCTTTTCACAAACCACATGGATCCACTAGATGCCATTGCATGTGTGTTCTTTTCATAAAACACATGGATCCACTAGAGTTCATTTCATGTGTGTTCTTTTCATAAACCAAATGGATCCACTAGAGTTCATTGCATGTGTGTTCTTTTCATAAACCACATGGATCCACTAGAGTTCACTATATGTATGTTCTTTTCATAAACCACATGGATCCACGAGATTCCATTGCATGTGTGTTCTTTTCATAAACCACATGGATCCACTAGATGCCATTGCATGTGTGTTCTTTTCATAAACCACATGGATCCACTAGATGTCATTGCATGTGTGTTCTATGCCTAAACCACATGGATCCACTAGAGTTCATTGAATACGTGTTCTTTTAAGAAACCACATGGATCCACTAGATGCCATTGCATGTGTGTTCTTTTCATAAGCCACATTGATCCACTAGATGCCATTGCATATGTGTTATATTCCTAATACACATGGATCCACTAGATGCCATTGGATGTGTGTGTGTATCAGTGTGCATCATTATGGTTTTAGGAAAAGAACATATGCAATGATGCCACTCTAGCATGTGGTGTCCAACCATGTCTAGGAACCCTATCAACATGCTTGGATTCAAATGGAGCATGAATTCTACCACCAGCTTGAAAGTTGATGTATCACCACACCCACTTGGATGTCTATGTGTATGAGTGTGCATCATTGTGGTTTTGGAAAAGAACACATGCAGTGATGCCACTCCAGCATGTGTTGTCCAACAGTGTCTAGGAACCCTAGCAGCATGCATTCTACCACTAGCTTGAAGGTTGCTGCATCACTACACCCACTTCGATGTTTGTGTGTATGAGTGTGGTTTTGGAAAATAACACATGCATTGATGCCACTCTAGCATGTGTGTTCTTTTCATAAACCACATGGATCCACTAGAGTTTATTGCATGTGTGTTCTTTTCATAAACCACATGGATCCACTAGAGTTCATTGCATGTGTGTTCTTTTCATAAACCACATGGATCCACTAGAGTTCATTACATTTGTGTTGTTTTCATAAACTACATGGATCCACTAGAGTTCATTGATTGTGTTTACTTTTCATAAACCACATGGATCCACTAAATGCCATTGCATGTGTGTTCTCTTCATAAACCACATGGATCCACTAGATGTCATTACATGTGTGTTCTATGCCTAAACCACATGAATCCACTAGATGCCATTGCATGTGTGTTCTTTTCATAAACCACATGGATCCACTAGATGCAATTGCATGTGTGTTATTTTTATAAACCACATGGATCCACTAGAGTTCATTGCATGTGTGTTCTTTTCATAAACCACATGGATCCACTAGAGTTAATTGTATGTGTGTTCTTTTCATAAACCACATGGATCCAATAAATGCCATTGCATGTGTATTATTTTCATAAACCACATGGATCCACTAGATGTCATTGCATCTATGTTCTATGCCTAAAGCACATGGATCCACTAGATGCCATTGCATGTGTGTTCTTTTCATAAACTACATGGATCCACTAGGGTTCATTGCATATGTGTTATATTTATAAACCACATGGATCCATTAGGTGCCATTGCATGTGTGTTATTTTCATAAACTACATGGATCCACTAGATACCATTGCAGTTGTGTTCTTTTCATATACCACACGGATCCACTAGAGTGCATTTCATGTGTGTTCTATTCCTAAACCACATGGATCCACTAGAAGCCATTGGATGTGTGTGTATCAGTGTGCATCATTATGGTTTTAGGAAAAGAACACATGCAATGATGCCACTCCAGCATGTGGTGTCCAACCATGTCCAGGAAACCTAGGAGCATGCTGAGATTCAACTTCAGCATGCATTCTACCACCAGCTTGAAAGTTGCTGCATCACCACACCCACCTGGATTTCTATGTGTATCAGTGTGCATCATTCTGGTTTAGGAAAAGAACACATGAAGTGATGCCACTCCAGCATGTGTTGTCCAACCATGTCATGGAACCCTAGCAGCATGTTGGGATTAATATGCAGCATGCATTCTACCACCAGCTTGAAAGTTGCTGCATCACCACGCCCACTTGGATGTCTCTGTGTATCAGTGTGGTTTTGGAAAAGAACACATGCATTGATGCCACTCCAGCATGTATTTTATTTTCAGAAACCACATGGATCCACTAGAGTTTATTGCATGTGTGTTATATTCATAAACAATATGGATCCACTAGATGCCATTGGATGTGTGTTCTTTTCATAAACCACATGGATCCACTAGAGTTCATTGCATGTGTGTTTTTTCATAAACCACATGGATCCACTAGAGTTCATTGCATGCGTGTTTTTCTCATAAACCACACGGATCCACTAGATGTCATTTCATGCGCGTTCTATGCCTAAACCACATGTATCCACTAGATGCCATTGCATGTGTGTTCTTTTGATAAACCACATGGATGCACTAGATGCCATTGCAAGTGTGTTCTTTTCATAAACCACATGGATACACTAAAGTTCATTGCATGTTTGCTCTTTTCATAAACCACATGGATCCAACAGAGTTCATTGCATGTGTGTTCGTTTCATAAACCACATGGATCCACTAGATTCCATTGCATGTGTGTTCTTTTCGTAAACCACATTGAACCACCAGATGTCATTGCATGTGTGTTCTATGCCTAAACCACATGGATCGACTAGATGCCATTGCATGTGTGTTCTTTTCATAAACCACATGGATCCACTAGAGTTCATTGCATATGTGTTCTATTCATAAACCACATGGATCCACTAGATGCCATTGTGTAACATCCCAAAACTTTATTCAAGGTTATTAAATCCTAATCACCCAATTTAGGGTTAACAAAAACTATTTAATATTAAAAGAATTATGAATGCATGTGTATGTTGCATTAGTGTAGAATTGTTTGAAAATGACATATTTGACTTTTCTAAATGATATGAAATGGTTTACATGTGAATGCCACATCATCTAGACCATTTACAAACATAATCCAGAGAAAAAGAAATAAAAAATGATTAAATAAACCAAATTGTCATTTTGACCATTTTAATCCACTAGGCTACTTTAGGTGTTCCTAGAAGACAATTTCTAATAGAAACTTTCTCAACTATTTTCACCCCTTGCTAGACCAAGTATAGATGTACCAAGGCCCACTTTACACACTTACAACAATATCTAGCAAAGCAATTTAAATGACATTTGAAACTTGAATCCAATGCATATGTGAAGATCCTAATTTTTGAAAAAACAATCAAATGAATTCACCTTGGCAATCCCAAGAAAACCTAGCCTCTCAAGATTAATACAAGATCACTCAAAAAGTTTGGATCCAAAATTCAAATTTAAATTTCATGTGGGCATTGTGTCTAACACTTGGTGAGCACAGATTGAGCTGCCAAACTTTCACTGTTCTTGATCAATGCCCTGTCTACCATTTGTCGCGAAAACATGTCCCTGGTCTCCCCAGTCCCAACTAGGTCCATAGCATCACCCCTAGTTGATGTTTGCACCAGTGCTGAGCCACCTCGAGCACCTCCATGCCGGTCGACCATGGACCTTTCACCCCGGACCACCCCGCTCTCTCCCGCCATGCCTAGGAGGATCACCGCACCCTATCGCCCCTCTCTCTCCCTTCCCAGAGCATAGTCAGGCCCTGGACCACTCCCAGCACGCCACGCCCAGAGCTTCTGCACCATGCCGAGAGCGCGCTAGAGCTCCACGCCCGACAAGCTAGAACATACTGCACCTCGACCGCAGCTTGTGCGCACTGCTCCATCATGACTCCAGCAGCCGCCTAGACATGCCCGTTCGTCGCCGCTTGACCCGCAGCCATCGTGTGCCGCATCGAACACAGCCTCTGCCGCATAGATTATCGCCCACTCCCGACCGATATACACCACGCTATCAAGCCCGTGAGAACTGCCCTGAAGCACCGCATCGACCGCCTCGCGCAGCCATGCCGATAGCTTCCCGTAGCCATGTCGCTAGCACAGCCCGACCATGCCGCCCTGCTCCCTTCGTCGAGCTATAAAAGGGGGCCCTCTCCACCCCATTTCCACACACCATCTCACTCCCCTCTCACCACTGATACTTCCACCCCATCCGCAGAGAAAGGCGAGCCTCAGTTCGCCGGAATTTTGCCGGAGCTTGCCGCTGTAGAGGAGAAGAGGCGCCGTCGATTGGAGCTGCCCCAGGAGATGCCGCGACTACGCCTAGAACCGCCATCATCTACCAGTTCGAACGCCCCCATCGTCACATCTAGCTGGAGCCCAGGTGAGCCCCCGTAGACCCCCACCGTGCCGCTAGTGTTTGTCCTCGCTAGAGAACTGTTTGCCAGAGACGGCGAACCATAGCCGTTCGATCATAGTATAATCGTAGTGCTGAGATTGCCCCATACAGCTTCGTGTTAGATGTGCCGCTGACGTGTGGGACCAACCTGTTAGTAGCCCACTGCGCCGCAAAGCACCACTAGGCTAGCCCATTTGTTTTCCCTTGCTGTCCCTAAGATTCAAATAAATGTTTTTCCATTTAGGTTTAAACTAGATTTTGTCCATTTGTTTAAAAATCAATTCATTAAGTTTCACTTAACCAAAATGCATGATTCAAATTGTTTTAGAAAGATAATTAAAATATTTATCCAATCCTATTGGATTTAAATCAATTGGAGTTAGAGATCACATATAGCAAAAATAACAAGACAAAGACTTTTCTGCATTCAAACATTTTTCAAAAATCAACCATGATAGCTTTTTAGTTGATTCCAACTCTCAAAATTCACATTTGATGATACCTATCTGAATAAGTAAAAACATCTAGGTTTGCATGCGGTGACATTGGACTAGTACCAAAATAATGCTATTAGGGCATTTCTAGTTACTTTAAATTGATTAAATAATAATCTTAAACTTTATAAAATGTGATCAACCCTTTAAATAAAATTCCCATGTATTGGAATATGTGGTGATGACATGTGTCCACATGATCCCATATTGTAATTGGAGAATATTAAATCTTAATTAATTCGAATGAGTAGAAATTACTTTTCTCAAATAAAATAATGAAACTGGTTCTTTAAATCTTGTGATGATTGTGATGATGCTAGATCATCAAGTGTGTGACTTAGTGTGATAAATAGACTAGTATTGTTTGGTGATTTTGTATCCCGTATTTATTTATAGATGATAGTACCGACCAAGTCTAAGAGGAGGAGGAGTTCTACCCCGAAGAAGACGAGGAGAATTTCAATCACTACACCAATTAAGGCAAGCTATTATTGGCAAGCTAATACTTGCAAGACGTCATTAAAAATGCAAGCTAACACTTGCAATATTGATAACCTAAGCAAGATGCATTAGGCATGCTTGGTTATACTTTTTGAGTTATACCCCTCCCAAGTTTTACTTGCAAGCTTTACTTTCTTTTACTTTACGAAAGTTCCTTACTTTTAGTATAGATAGCATAAAGAGTATAAAACTTGGCCTATATAGTTACACTTAGATGTCATTCTATGGCATGAGATTGAAGATTAGAACCCCTCTTTAGTGAACACTCTTAACCTTAGTGTCTAGTGCTAAGCATAAAACTTGATCACTTTAGATGGGAATACTTGGTGAAAATGATTATGAAAACCTTGGAATGATGAGTCATTCTATTGAGATGTTTTGACATGTGCTGAGAAACAAAAATGGTTTATGATGATGAAAATGTTGAGGCATGAGCCTTAGCCCTTTTCTAAAAACTGATGGTTGGGTACCATTCCAAATTTTACCGTACCACCACAATACCTGAATTGGGTAAGGCTTAGCCGGAAGTTTATATGCATTAGTATGGGTTCCCTCATGGGAGAGGTTTGAGCTGAGGCTACCTCTTGATGATGTCCATCTATGCAGTGCCCACGATGGCAGATGGCCATGGCTAGGAGGCCAAGCTCATAGGGGCGGTGCCTATACTAGAGTGTGTAATTGAAAGGTTATGATTGATTATCCGCATACTAAGTATGATTTATTCAGGGTTATCCCTGACGGATGTATTGAATTTTGTGGTGAAAGTGTACCACCTCTACAGAGTGTCAAACTATTCGAATAGCCGCGTCCGCGGTCATGGACAGTTGGAGTGGACATACTGTTCCGTCGTCAGATGATTTCAAAATGACTTGTGAAATAATTTGTGACTTGACTTGACCACAACAGGGTTGTGAACGTTAAAACTTGTTTCCCACTTGGGCGATTTAGAACTTTAAATTAGCTTTCTTACTTCTGAACTCAGCTTAAGATAAATCTACCGGTTGCAAAAAACTTAGAGCTTAGCTTTCCTACTAGAACTACCTTACTTGTTAGTGATAGTTTGCGAGTACTTAAAAAGTACTCATGGATTTGTCCCTGGCTATTCCCGTGGCTAGACTATGAGGAGGACTATCCAGAAGAAGGACAACAGGACGGCTACCACAACTAGGATCATCTCCCATCGTCAGCAGTCCTGTGACACTGAAGATGGAGCCCACCGCTACGCTTATTATTCTGCTGCTTGTTTGTATTAAGACTGGATCATGAGATCCTTTATTTGTATAAGACCTTATTATGGTTTGTAATTGATGATGTGCTATGATATCAAATCTGTTATGTCTCGCAAAAATGGTAATCCTGGGATTGCAAGGGATGGCATAACAGGAATCTGGGATTAAAAATCCGGGTGTTGACAAGTTAGTATCAGAGCCATCCTGACCATAGGAGACCCTAGTTAGAAGGGACGTCCGAACAAAAAAATTAGTTTCAAAAACAAATGAAATGAGTATTTATGAAAACATATTCCCACTCTTATCCTTGATTCTTCCAAAAAAATCATGTTCCTCAACAATTCTTACATTACTACATAAAAATTGACACACTTGATCACCTCACTAACTTACTCATCCTAAATTCTTGTAGATGGAAGTTCAGTATTGCAAGTTCTACCAGTTGGGAAACGGAGGACAACTGATCTTTGAGAGGGATCTTGATGCACTGTCTGATTATCTTGAGCGTCCGCATCTGGAATTCTTTGGAGCTCAACTCAAGGATTTGCCAGGAGGAGACCTACAATGGCTGATAGTTGCAGGTCTTCGAGGCAAGATGGAAGCACCCCTTTCGGAGAAGATTCAATTCACCGTGTAGGAGAACAACTGGCTAGATGGATTAGCCAGGGCCATGCATGAAGTTCTCGCCCGTCTTTGCGGACAAAACATCAACTTGATCCAGGGAACTCGCTTTGCGCACTACGAAAGGCGTGATTCTATGGGAATGCCATTGGAGATGCCAAGTCACCCGGAGATGAAGCGCCAAGTGGAGAACCTTGACTTCCTTCTGTATGATAGACAAAAGTAATTGGACAATGCTCAAGCCTACGCCAACCACAACCTTTCCATTGCCACCAAGAAGGACTAGACTTTTGCCCTGCTCGTCTAGGATCATCAATCACTTCGCTGGCAACCGAGAAGAAGGATCGCACCATCGCTCGTCTTTCTTAAGAAGGTGGTCGACCTCGAGAAGACCATCCAGGAACAAGAAGCTCAGCTGGCCGCAAAAGAAGAAGAGGAAGAAGGTGCAGACATCCAGGAAGATATTCACTCATACCTCAGTGATGACAATGACTACCTGGAGGATGACTCCATGGACTTCTACACCGATGATGATGACTCCGACTTCATTGATGATGAGTAGATGCACTTGATCACCCCTGTAGGAATGAGATTCTATCGGTCCCACTGTATCTTAGTTTACAGAATGGTTCTTACAACCATATGTTTTCCTTTTATGTTGTGGTGTGTGTGTTTGTATTGTGTGCTTGAGTGAACGAATGAATGAATGAGAAGTTTTTAGTTTACGAAACCTGAGTCAAACTCAAAGTATAAAAGCTTTCCATCTTACCCCTTTATCTATCTCAATCTTCAGATGACTCGTGGAAACCCTGGAGTAAGCAGCTCATCGCAGGACCCGATGCTGTAGATTCTGCAGATGCTAGTTTTTGACTATGAAGCTAGTAGAGCATAGCGTCAAGCCAACCTCCTGCAATAGATAGCTCAGATGGCCCACAATAATCAAGGCCATGAAAATCAGGATCATCATGGATCCAAGCATAAGAATTTTCAGAATACCAATCCCCCTATCTTTAGCAAGTCTGAAGACCCATTAGATCTTGATGATTGTTTACAGACCATGGAGAACAACCTAGAAGTCGCAGGAGTTGATGCCAATGAGCAAGTACTGTTTTCCACCCACTATCTAGCAGGAGATGCAAGAGCTTAGTGGAATAACACCCGTACTATGAACCACGGTCAAGTGATGACGTGGGAAGCTTTCAAGACCAAGTTTAGCCACACCCATGTACTGCAAGGATTAGTCACCGGGATGAGGGATGAATTCAGAGAGCTGAAACAAGGCAGGATGACGGTAGTGGAGTACCGTGACAAATTTATGTCCCTCGCAAGATATGCCCCTAATGAGAACAACACTGAAGCCAAGAAGAAGGAAAGATTCCTAAATGGATTGCATGGTGAGATGCAAACGGTATTAGTCAACATTGTTTTGATGACCTGAAGAGCTAGTCAATTCTGCCATCCAGATGGAAGGGAAGATAAACCAAGCCAATGACAACCGCAAGCGTAGGATGATGCATCCGACTGGGTCCCACAATGCCCAGAAGTATCGCCTCAATCTGTTTGCAAGATATGCCCCGAGAAACAATAGACCCCCAATGTCTCGTCCAAGTTACCCCAACCGTAGCGGAGGAAATGTGAAGTCCGAGGAAATCACAACAATAACCCCGGCAACTCCAACAACTTCAATCGTGCACTGCCCAAGTCCAACAACAACAACAACACCAACAATACTGCCCCAAGGACTAGAAGCAATGTTGTGCCTGTTGCAGCCAAAGACAAGTCCTAGATTACTTGCTTTGAACGTGGAGTCAAGGGGCACTACTCCAATGAGTGTCCCAAGAAGCTTGCAGCCACCACCAATGTGAATGCCCCAGCTCAGTAGCAACATCATGTTTAGGCTGGAAGGAGATTTCCCCAGGGAATTCGCTCAACCACAACGGGCGTCTGTTCCACATGAATGCTGAAGAAGCCCATGAAGCACCATGTCGTGGTGGGTATGTTTTTTGTTAACTCAGTATTAGCAAGAGTGTTGTTTGATTCTAGAGCATCGCACTCGTTTGTTACAGAAGAATTTGTATGCACTAGTAAGATTCACCCAACCAATTTGAAGCATGCTATGATAGTTCAAATTGATGGGTTCGTAGCATGGAAAACAAAAAATTTCTACCGCAAGAACGAACAAAACCCAGATCTAATCTAGATAAAAGCCAAGATCTAATCTATTAGACATGTGCAACGAGATAGAAAGGAACTAACCCTCGTAGATCCGAAAGCGTTAACGAGATTAGATCTCGTGGTTGATGTAGTCGATCACTTGCCGATCTCAAGATCGTGTGGACGATCCTTCCGGCGTCGCGTTCCAGCAGCGCTTTCGCAGTCGGTCAAGTGGACGATCCTTCCGGCGCCACGATTCGGCAGCGCTTCCGCAGTCGGTCACACATGCGAAGTCGAAGAAGACCTTCCTCTCCCTGTTCCAGCGAGCAGCGGAGGTAGTAGATCTTCTCCACGGAATCCCAGCAGCACGACGGTGTGGTGGTGGTGGTGGAGTAGAGAATTCCGCAGGGCTTCGCCTATGCCTGTGCAGAAGAAAGGTGGAGGAGAGAGGCGGCAGAGATTGGGTGTTATATGGGAGAGAGCCAAGAGGGGGGGCCCCTGCCCTTCTATTTAAGGGGGGGAGGCGCGCCTGGGGAGGGGGAGTCCTAGTAGGACTCCCCTCCTATGGCCGACGGTGGGAAGGGGGGAGGAGTCCTCCTCCCCCACGAATCCGTGTCTTGCCCCACTAGGTTTCCTTTGACCCTTTCTTGGTTTTCAAGCAAACTCCAGGAAATCCTCTAGAACCTTCCAGAACATTCCGAAACCTTCTAGAATATCCATACAAACACTCCGGAACATTTCCTATCTTAGAAAATGATCCCCAATATATGAATCTTATTCTCCGGACCATTCCGGATCTCCTCGTGATGTCCCGGATCCATTCCGAGACTCCGAACAACATTCGGTCTCCAACGCACATTCCATATCTACTTAAAACAACTTCGAACCTTAAGTGTGTCACCCTACGGTTCGTGAATATGTAGACATGATAGAGACACATCTCCTATCAATAACCATCAGCGGGACCTGGAGATCCATAATGGCTCCCACATACTCAACGATGACTTCGTGATCGATTGAACCATTTACATACGAAACCAATTCCCTTTGCCACGCGATACTATACTTATCCGAGGTTTGATCGTCAGCATCTCCATACCTAGTTCTACCTCGTTACTGATAAGTACTCTTTACTCGTTCCGTGATATGTCATCCCTTGTGACCCAGTCACATGCTTGCAAGCTAACTAGATGACATTCCACCGAGAGGGCCCAGAGCATATCTATCCGTCATATGGATGGACAAATCCCAATCTTGGTCCATGCGCTTCAACACATACTTTCAGAATACCCAATGACACCTTTATGACCACCTAGTTACGAAGCGGTGTTTGATGTCATCAAAGTATCCATCCGGTGATGGTGATTAACATAACCTCATGGTCAAAGGATTAGGTTACTATGTATTTGAAAGCTTACAGCAATACGAACTTAATGACTTGATCTTATGCTATGCTTACTATGGGTGTGTGTCCATCACATCATTCTCCTAATGATATAACCTTGTTATTAATCACATCCTAATGTCCATGATCAGGAAACCATGATCATCAATTAATCAACAAGCTAGTTCAACAAGAGGCTTACTAGGGACTCTCTTATGTTTACAAAACACACAAGTATTAATGTTTCCGGTTAATACAATTATAGCATGGGATTTAAACATTTATCATAAACATAAAGATATAATAATAACCACTTTTATTATTGCGTCTTGGGCATATCTCCAACAGTCTCCCACTTGCACTAGAGTCAATAATCTAGTTAAAAACTTGTGCATTCACACCTATGGCTTTCTGGTGTTGTATAGACACTATTGCTAGTGGTAAACATAATCTTCGGATCTAACACTTCCAGGTCCGTGTGTATTTGCATGTCCTTGCGTCTCTACGCATTACTCATTCTCCAATGAGATGGCATTGTATAAATTTGGTCTTTTGGTGAGATCTTTAGTTCCTTGGGATTAAATCATGTTGATACAATTGTCATACAATGTATCTTTATAGTATTAGCCCACTTTGAACCACACCTAGTTTGATAACAAACTACTTAACACAAATGCCCTCCTTTGCTGCTACTATAGCAGTTATATACTTAGCCTTTTGTTGTAGTATCCGTCACAATGTCTCAACTTTGGAACTCATCCAAATCCATCATGGAACATCCTTTCCATTACATTGTGCCACCCATAGTTTAAATTGAGATAAACTTAATTTGTATCTTGTGACAAAACTAGTATCAATGTAACACTTTACAATGAACTACCTTTAACTATTTGTCACTTATACATGGTATATTCTTAATTCTTCCAAAGCTCATAAGAATATCTTTACTATTGTCCAATGATCATCTTATGAATCATTCTGGTATATGCTCATAACATTTAGAGCATAGGACATATCTGGATGTGTACATCTTAAAGAATGATTGATCAAAATATTCTTGCGATTTCACCAAGTGTCAAAACACTTGAATCTCGTGTCAACGCACTTGAATCTTGATTCAGTCCTTTCCGTGCGTCAAGAACCTTTATTGTTGTTTCCATATTGAACTCATTCAACATCTTATCTATGTACATTTGGCAAAACCATATTAGCGCCTCAATCTATTCATATAGACATTGATGCCTAATTCTTGGGTTATGCCTAAGTCTTTCATCGAAATGAAATTCTTAACCTGTGTCAATACAAGATACATCATTTCCAATCAACAATATGTCCTCTACATAATGTATTAGAAATATGTCTCAGCGCTCCCACTTAATTTCTTGCAAATGCAAGCATCTTCATCATCTCCGATGAATTTAAACTCTTTTAACAGTTTCATCATGGTGAAGATTCCAACTCCGCTATGCTTACTTCAACTATTGAAGTTTAGCATACTCTTTTAGCATCCTTTGAATTAACAAAACCGTTTGGATCGTGTCATGTACACGTCCTAGGTAACCATTCTATTAGAAGAACTTGTTTTGTTTGTTCAACTACCATATACCAAAATATATGTAGTGGTTGCTACATTAATCCGTCCAGACTAAATATCGCTATGAAAGATCAAATCTTATCATAGTAAATTCCTTGAACATTGTCGCAAACTCTTTCCGACATGTCGACTATTTCATAGATTTGAAACATCCATGTATATTTCTTTATAGATCCAAACATGACCGATAGGCTTCACGCCTTTCCGGAGGGTCTTCCAAGTTCAGAAACTTGATTTCTCGTGTATGGATACTATCATAGATTCTATGACTTCTAGTCATTTTATGGAGTCAGGGCCCATCATCGCTTCTTTGCATGTAGTTGGTTTATCATTGTCAAAACAATAACGATTTGTTTATCAAATCTTACTATTTGATTCTTACCGACCCATACGGTTCTATAGGAACTCTAATCTCCGAGATCACACCTTTTGTAATCACGAGAGCCATGAGCATTGTGGCCGCCACCGGGACACTTTCCGGTGCTGCACTACTTAGCACATATAGCTAAGGTTCAACAACCTTATCAAAGTTCTATTGTCCTCCCACTTAACTTTTCACGAAAAATTCCTTCTCAAGAAACTTGACTTTCCAAGAACAAACTCTTTTGTCCTCGGTGTTATGGAGAAATTCCCAACAAATTCTTTGGGATAACCTACAAAGACGTGCTTATCCGACTTTGGTTGTAAACATTTTACTTATGCATAACATACCAAAATTTAAGAAAAGACAATTCGGGTTTTATCCCAAACCATAACTCATATGGTGTCATTTCAACGGATCATGATGGTGCTCTTTTCAGTGTAAAAGCGGTAGTCTCTAAAGCTTCAATCTTTAAAACATAATGGCAGTTTTATAAATAACACCCTTGATCTTACCATGTCAAACAAGGTTTCATTACATATCTTGAACACTCCATACTCCTATGGTGTTTTGGGAAATGCAAATCCATGGAACGATTCCTCAAATCTTAGGTGTTTTGCTAAACTTGTAACTCAAACATCTTTCTTTATGATCCAATCATAAACTCTTTTATTTTCTTGTTACAATGATTTTCCACTTCATCTTGAATGTCTTTGAACATTTTTCAAATGTTTCATACTTCTTCCTTATTGAGTAAGTACATACATATACTCACTCAAATCTTCGGAGAAAGCATATGAAGTTGAAATCCATCGCCCACGACTACACATAATGGACTATATACATCAATATGTACAAATTCCAATCAGTTAGTCGTCCGTTCCTCTTTTGGCCTACGAACGGAGTTTTAATTATCTCGATGAAAGTCTCACATGCGTCAATTGATCAAAATCAAAAACTCCAAAATTCCATCAACATGGAGTTTCTTCAAGTTTTCTTTCAAATATAATTTAAACAGCGATGTCACTTCATAAGTGATCTTTTAATCATTTGTCTTGCGACATTTTAGCAATAGTGTTTATGGATGTGATTTCTCCCACAAGACTTGTAAAAGTTCATCCATCCTTTATGGAATACGGCAATTATTTGAACAACCTTTTGTCGTCATAATACCTGATCAAAATAACAATTATTGAAACAAATCTTGAAGGCAAGCTTTGATGTTAACGAGAAACACAACAACCCTTTGTTTGTTTTCGATGAACATCATCACATATTCTCTTGCTAGTTACTTAGGCCATTGCAGTTCATGAATTGTGTTGTCCTGTATGACACTTCATACCAACCAATTCGGTATCCAATACCTCAGAACCACATTGTTTAACAAGCAAGGAATACAACCATAACATGTATATCTTCTATATGCCCACGTTGGACATCTCCAACCTTATAATTTCTGCCAAATATTTTTATAGATTTTCTTTCAGCAATTCCTTTTCTTTTAAAAGAATCTATCAACATCAACAGTGGTGTCATTCACATGACACATAGTACAAAGTGTGTATAGTCAAATACCAATACCTTTGGACTTGCACTTTGAAGTGGATCACCTTCATCAAATGTTTGGCATTCTTTCAAAATTCCATTCTTTAGTAACCTTTTAGTGTAGTAAACATTTTACTTACATCTTCTATTCATCCTTATCATGACAACTTTCATGATCAAGCTGCTATAGCTTATAAAGGTGAATTGCGAGTATAATGTTTCTTTTTCAAAACCTTTTGGAGGATTAGGACGACTAGCGTCTCCAACCTTCACAAATTCTCATCAAATATGAGGACGTATACTCTATCATGTTGTAACCAACACATTGTTTTAGATATCGCAATACCTTTCACATATGATGGTTTCTGAAACATTGCTTTCAACTCTTAGATAAACTTGGTATTAAAAACAATCTTTTGAGTATCAAGAATCATCGAGGCAAACATGATACTTTAGATACTAACATTGGAATTCTTACTCTTGATTTAATACTACTTATTAAACTTCATGGAGTAAATAGAGTTTGCTGAAAGTTTGCAATAGGACTTATAAACTTTAAATTGACATTCAAAACAATACGATACCAGTTCGTAAAGTAAATATCCAGAATTTCTATAGTTCCACTATCTCAACTATAACTAAGCGTAAGGTGGTGAACGGATGCCAATGACTACAACAAACTATGCAAATTCACTTTGATTGTGTTTATGATAAATTGAGTTCGACTAATCCAAATTACAAATGAACTCCCACTCAAAACAACGTCCCTCAAGTTGTTTTAGTGATTACATGAACCAAATCCACTACACCAAGTCTGATCATCACGTGAGATGATGTAGCTTTAAAGGCGAACAATCCACATGTTCATCATATCATCCATATGACTCATGCTTTACCTTTCGGTATTCTGTGTTCAGAGACCATGTCTGTACATGCTAGGCTCGTCAAGGTTAACCTTAGTTTCCGCATGTGCAAATCTGGCTTGCGCCCATTGTATGCACACGTAGAGTCTATCACACCCGATCATCACGAGATGCTTCGAAACGACGAGTCTTAGCAACGGTGCCAACTAAGGACGAACACTTTATTACTTGATATTTAGTGAGAGGGATCATCTTATAATGCTACCGTCGCGATCTAAGCAATACAAGATGCATAAAGGATTAACATCACAGGCAATTCATAATATGTGATATGATATGGCCTTTCTTCTTGTGCCTTTGATCTCCATCTCCAAAGCATGGACAATATCTCCATCATCACCAGCGTGGCGTCAAGGTCCGTGGCGCCGCTTCATGGTTGTCCATCACCACCAACAACTATTACAACTACTTGGAATAAAGCTATTACATGATGAATAGACACGCAGGTCTTAAACAAAATTTAAAGACAACCATTAGGCTCCTGCCGGTTCCCATATTACAATAAGGATCATTGCATACATCAAATATAATCACAATCACATAATGGCCATATCACATCAGAAAACCCCTACAAAAACGAGTTAGACGCCTCTAATTTTCTTTGCATGTTTTACGTGGCTTGGGGCTTTCCAATAAGAACGGATCTTACCTACGAACATGAACGGCAATGTTGATACAAGTGTTGTCAGATGCTCATTGTAAATTGAATCTTAACTATGGTGGGAGAGACAGACACCCGCAAAGCCACTTGTGCAAAGCAAGTTGCACGTCAAGCGTGGAGCAAGTCTCATGTGCGATGACATGTAATGTTAGCCCGAGCCGCTTCATCCCACCATGCCGCAAGATGCAAAGTACACGCTAAGACACCGACAAAAAAAGCATCAACGCCCACAAAACATTGTGTTCTACTCGTGCAACAGATCTACGCATAGATACGGCTCTGATACCACTGATGGGTTCGTAGCATGGAAAACAAAAATTTCTACCGCAAGAACGAACAAAACCCAGATCTAATCTAGATAAAAGCCAAGATCTAATCTATTAGACATGTGCAACGAGATAGAAAGGAACTAACCCTCGTAGATCCGAAAGCGTTAACGAGATTAGATCTCGTGGTTGATGTAGTCGATCACTTGCCGATCTCAAGATCGTGTGGACGATCCTTCCGGCGTCGCGTTCCAGCAGCGCTTCCGCACTCGGTCAAGTGGACGATCCTTCCGGCGCCGCGATTCGGCAGCGCTTCCGTAGTTGGTCACACGTGCGGAGTCGAAGCCGACCTTTCTCTCCCCGTTCCAGCGAGCAGCGGAGGTAGTAGATCTTCTCCACGGAATCCCAGCAGCACGACGGCGTGGTGGTGGTGGTGGAGTAGAGAATTCCGCAGGGCTTTGCCTATGCCTGTGCAGAAGAAAGGTGGAGGAGAGAGGCGGCAGAGATTGGGTGTTATATGGGAGAGAGCCAAGAGGGGGGCGCCCCTGCCCTTCTATTTAAGGGGGGGAGGCGCGCCTGGGGAGGGGGAGTCCTAGTAGGACTCCCCTCCTATGGCCGGTGGTGGGAAGGGGGGAGGAGTCCTCCTCCCCCACGAATCCATGTCTTGCCCCACTAGGTTTCCTTTGACCCTTTCTTGGTTTTCAAGCAAACTCCAGGAAATCCTCTAGAACCTTCCAGAACATTCCGAAACCTTCTAGAATCTCCATACAAACACTCCGGAACATTTCCTAACTTAGAAAATGATCCCCAATATATGAATCTTATTCTCCGGACCATTCCGGATCTCCTCATGATGTCCCGGATCCATTCCGAGACTCCGAACAACATTCGGTCTCCAACGCACATTCCATATCTACTTAAAACAACTTCGAACCTTAAGTGTGTCACCCTACGGTTCGTGAATATGTAGACATGATAGAGACACATCTCCTATCAATAACCATTAGCGGGACCTGGAGATCCATAATGGCTCCCACATACTCAACGATGACTTCGTGATCGATTGAACCATTTAGATACGAAACCAATTCCCTTTGCCACGCGATACTATACTTATCCGAGGTTTGATCGTCAGCATTTCCATACCTAGTTCTACCTCGTTACTGATAAGTACTCTTTACTCGTTCCGTGATATGTCATCCCTTGTGACCCAGTCACATGCTTGCAAGCTAACTAGATGACATTCCACCGAGAGGGCCCAGAGCATATCTATCCGTCATATGGATGGACAAATCCCAATCTTGGTCCATGCGCTTCAACACATACTTTCAGAATACCCAATGACACCTTTATGACCACCCAGTTACGAAGCGGTGTTTGATGTCATCAAAGTATCCATCCAGTGATGGTGATTAACATAACCTCATGGTCGAAGGATTAGGTTACTATGTATTTGAAAGCTTATAGCAATACGAACTTAATGACTTGATCTTATGCTACGCTTACTATGGGTGTGTGTCCATCACATCATTCTCCTAATGATATAACCTTGTTATTAATCACATCCTAATGTCCATGATCAGGAAACCATGATCATCAATTAATCAACAAGCTAGTTCAACAAGAGGCTTACTAGGGACTCTCTTATGTTTACAAAACACACAAGTATTAATGTTTCCGGTTAATACAATTATAGCATGGGATGTAAACATTTATCATAAACATAAATATATAATAATAAACACTTTCATTATTGCCTCTTGGGCATATCTCCAACACAAATACTCGATTCAACCACCAAAGCTAGAAAAATTTGCAAGGCTGTACCTATCAGAATCCATGGGATAGATTTTTATGCCAATCTCATAGTACTTGGAACCAAAGGTTTGGAAGTAGTACTAGGAAAGGATTGGATGTCGAAACATAAAGGATTGATTGACTGTGCCAAGAAAGCCATAACCATGACCACTAGCTCTTGAGTATCAGTCGAGCATATATCTAAAACCTTGCCCCGTCAGTTCAAATGCAACAAGAGTCTAGCCCTACCAACCATAGACCAAGTCCGAGTAGTCTGTGAACACCCCGACATATTCCCAGATGAATTGCTCGGTATGCCCCCAGATTGGGATATTGAGTTCATTATTGAACTAATTCCTGGAACGGGACCCATAGACCAGAGACCCTATAGCATGAACCCCTCTGAAATAGTGGAGCTGAAGAAACAACTTGATGCCATCTTAGCAAAAGGTTTGATTCAACCAAGCGCATCGCCATGGAGATCACCCATTTTGTTTGTCAACAAGAAAGATGGAGGTAACTGTTTGTGCACAGATTACCGGAAGTTGAATGATGTCACCATCAAGAACAAGTACCCACTTCCCAAGATAGAGGATCTGTTTGATCAGTTGACTGGTGCCAGAGTGTTCTCTAAGATTGATCTTAGAACTGGTTATCATCAACTCAAGATTCGTGCAACGGATATTCCAAAGACCGCCTTTACCACTAGATATGGATTGTATGAGTATACGGTCATGTCTTTTGGATTAACCAATTCCCCCACTTACTTCATGAATCTCATGAATAAGATTTTTATGAACTTTCTAGATAAGTTTGTCGTTGTGTTTATCGACGATATTCTTATCTATTCCAAGTTAGAAGAAGACCATGAGCAACATCTGAGAACTATCCTTGAAACCCTGAGAGAGCATCAGTTGTATGCCAAGTTTAGCAAATGTGAGTTTTGGCTGAAGGAAGTAGGATTCCTCGGACATATTGTGTCGGCAGGAGGAGTCGTTGTTGATCCCGCCAAGATCAAAGATGTGGAAGCATGGGAAGCCCCAACCACTCAAGCCCAAGTCCGTGCATTTCTCAGATTAGCGGGATTACCGCAAGTTTGTTGAAGGATTCTCAAGCATCGCAAGACCGATGACCCAATTGTTCAATAAAGATAAGAAGTTTGAATGGACCAACAAATGTGAAGCAAGTTTTCAAGAACTCAAGAAGAGATTGATTTCAACCCCAATCTTGATTATGCCAGATATCAAGAAGCCGTTTGATGTGTATTGTGATGCATCCAAGATTGGTCTCGGATGCGTGTTGATGCGGGAAGGAGAAGTCATAGCATGTTTGTCGAGACAACTGAAGCAGCATGAGCAAAACTACCCTACCCATCATCTTGAACTAGCAGCTGTAGTTTTAGCCTTGAAGACATGGCATCATTACCTTATGGGTAACCGCTGTGAGATTTACTCGGATCACAAGAGCTTGAAGTATATTTTCATTCTGAAGGAGATGAACATGAGGCAAAGGAGATGGATAGAGTTAATCAAGGATTATGACCTTGACATCCACTATCACTCCGACAAAGTCAATGTGGTAGCGGATGCTCTTAGCAGGTTGCCATGTAGATTAAACACCATGATCAAAGAAGCCCAGCCAAGTTTGCATGAAGAGTTGGAGCAGTTTAGAACAGAGCTAGTTAGCAAAGGATTTTTAGCTAGCATAGAACTTAAACCCACTTTGATCAGTCAGATCAAGGAGGCGCATAAAGGAAATTCAAGTATCGGCGGAATCAAGCGTCGTATTGGTACAAGAAAGGTACCTGGATTTACCGAAGATAAAGAAGGAGTTTTGTGGTACAAAGGATGTATCTGTGTGCTAGTAGATTCATAGTTGAATCAAGTTATCATGCATGAAGCTCATGATACTCTTTATACTATCCACCCTGGAGGAACAAAGATGTATCAGGATTTAAGGAGCAATTTTGGTGGCACAAGATGAAGAGAGAAATCGGAAGCTACATAGCCAACTGTGATATCTGTCAGAGAATCAAGGCAGAACATCAGAGACCCGCAGGACTATTGCAACCATTGCAGATACTGGAATGGAAATGGGATTCTATCAGAATGGACTTTATCACCGGTTTGCCTACATCTAGTAGGGGAAATGACTCTATTTGGGTCATAGTTGATAGACTGTCCAAGGTAGCCCATTTAATACCCGTCAAGACTACATACTAGAGTTCGAAGCTAGCAGAGTTGTACATTGCTAGAATAATCAGTTTGCATGGAACCCCCAAGACCATAGTGTCGGATCGAGGAACCCAATTTACCTCGAGATTTTGGCAGAAAGTCCAAGAAGGATTTGGAACCAAGATGATTTTGAGCACATCTTATCACCCGCAGACCGATGGACAGACTGAAGGAGTCAACCAAATCTTAAAAGATATGTTGAGAGCTTGTGTGTTAGAGTATGGATCGAAATGGGAAGATTGCCTGCCTTTCAAAGAATTCTCATACAACAACAGTTATCAAGCCAGTTTGCAAATGGCCCCATTTGAATTTCTGTATGGAAGAAAGTGTCGTACCCCTTGGATTGGTCACATGTAGGAGAGAGTCAGATCTTCGGAGCCGACATCCTACGAGAAGCCGAAGATAAGGTTCACAAAGTCCGTGAGCACCTCAAGATCGCCCAATCTAGACAGAAGAGTTATGCCGACAACAGACGTAGAGACCTGACTTTCAATGTTCGAGATTTTGTGTATCTCAAAGTGTCGCCTTTGAAGGGAACTCAACGTTTTAGTGTGAAAGGAAAGTTAGCCCCTAGATATATTGGGCCCTTCAAGATTCTGAATCACCAAGGAGAAGTATCATATCAACTGGAACTGCCGGAGGAGATGTCGGCCATTCATAATGTGTTCCATATCTCGTTACTTCGCAAGTGCTTAGAAGTTCCGGAGAAGACAAAAGTTTTCAAGAACATCGATCACCGAGCCATTGATATCAACAAACATCTGACGTATCGCGAATTACCCATCCGTATCTTGGAAGAAGCTTTCAGAACCACTAGGACCCGGAGTATCAAGTTTCTCAAGATCCAATGGAGCAACCCTACCTAAGAAGAAGCTACCTGGGAGCGAGAAGATTACATTAGGACTGAGTTTCCAGATCTCTTTAGTTCCTAGTTTTTCTTAAATCTCAGGATGAGATTTTGTTTAAGGAGGGAAGGCTTTTAACATCCCAAAACTTTAATCAAGGTTATTAAATCCTTATCACCCAATTTAGGGTTAACAAAAACTTTTTAATATTAAAATAATTATAGAATGCATGTGTGTGTTGCATTAGTGTAGAATTGTTTGAAAATGCCATGTTTGATTTTTCTAAATGATATGAAATGGTTCAAAGGTGCATGCCACATCATCTAGACCACTTACAAACATAATCCAAAGAAAATAAATCAAAATGATTAAATAAACCAAATGGTCATTTTGACCATTTTAATCCACTAGGCTACTTTAGGTGTTCCTAGAAGACAATTTCTAACAGAAACTTTCTCAACTCTTTCCACCCCTTGCTAGACCAAGTAAAGATGTACCAAGGCCCACTTTACACACTTACAAAAACATATAGCAAAGCAATTTAAATGACATTTGAAAATTGAATCCAATGCATATGTGAAGATCCTCATTTTAAAAAAACCCATCTGGCAATCCCAACCAAACATAGCCTCTCAAGCTTAATACAAGATCACTCAAAAAGTTTGTATCCAATATTCAAATTTAAATTTCATGCGGGCATTGTGTCGAACACTTGGTGAGCACAGATTGAGCTGCCAAACTTTCACTGTTTTTGATCGATGCCTTGTCTACCATTTGTCACCAAAACGTGTCCCTGGTCTCCCCCAGTCCCAACCAGCTCCATAGCATCACCCCTAGTTGCTGGTTGCACTAGTGTTGAGCCACCCCGAGCACCTCCATGTCAGTCGACCATGGACCATTCACCCCGGACCGCCCCACTCTCTCCTGCCATGCCTAGGAGGATCGCCGCACCCTACCGCCCCTCTATGTCCCTTCCCCGTGCGTAGCCAGGCCCTAGACCACTCCCAGCATGCCGCGCCCAGAGCTTCTGCACCATGCCAAGAGCGCGCTAGAGCGCCGCGCCCGACAAGCTAGCATAGACTGTGCCTCGACCGCAGCTTGCGCGCATTGCTTCGCCATGACTCCAGCAGCCGCCCAAACATGCCCGTTCGCCGCTTCTTGACTAGCAGCCACCATGCGCCGCGTCGAACACCACCTTTGTCACACAGAGCATCGCCCGCTCCCGACCGATATAGACCGCACCATCAAGTCCGTGAGAACCGCCCTGAAACACCGCATCGACCGCCGCTCGTAGCCATGCCGATAGCTGCCGGTAGCAATGTCACCAGCACCGCCCAACCATGCCGCCCTGCTCCCTTCGTCGAGCTATAAAAGGAGGCACTCTCCACCCCATTTCTGAACACCATCTCACTCCTCTCTCACCACTGATCCTTCCACCCCATCCTCGGAGCAAGGCGAGCCTCAGTTCGCCGGAATTTAGCCAGAGCTTGCTGCAGAGGAGAAGAGGCGTCGTCGATTGGAACTGCCCCAGGAGCCGCCGCGACCATGCCTAGAACCGCCCTCGTCTACCAGTTCGAATGACCCCATCGCCACGTCTAGCTGGAGCCCAGGTGAGCCCCTGTAGACCCCCACCATGCCGCTAGGGTTCGTCCTTGCCAGAGAACTGTTCGCCGGAGACGACGAACCACAGCCGTTCGATCATAGTCTAATCGTAGGGTGAGATTGCCCCGTACTGCTTCGCGTTAGATGTGCTGCTGACGTGCGGGACCAACCTGTCAGTAGCTTGCATTGACAACATGCAATGATACCACTCCATCATGTGGTGTCCAACCATGTTTAGGAACCCTAGTAGCATGCTGGGATTCAACAATAACATGCATTCTACCACCAGCTTGAAAGGTGCTGCATCACCACACCCACTTGGATGTCTGTGTGTATCAGTATGCATCATTGTGGTTTTGGAAAAGAACACATGCAATGATGCCACTCTAGCATGTGTTGTCCAACCATGTCCAGGAATCCTAGCAGCATGCTGAGATTCAACTTCAGCATTGTAACATCCCAAAATTTTCATCTGAAAATCATCATCATTGCATTCATATCATCATGGCATGTACTACCTTGCATTAGGTTTGTCCTCCAAAAATTTGGTGGAATTTAGAGACTTTTTGGAGCACTTTTACTAAATTCAAAAACCTAGGAAAGAAATTCAAAAAGAAAAAGAAAAGGAGGGAAAAGGATTTTAAACAGCAGCAGCAGTTTCTGGCCTTTTGGCCCAAACCAGCCCAGCTAGCCCACCCGGACTCCCTCTCCCCCTCTCTGTCTTTTCCCATAGCCCCTCAGCTCACCCCCACCCACTTACCTCCGGGCCCCACGCCACGTCGACGCCACCTCAACGTCTTCCACGTGAACGGCCGGCGCCCTCTCCCCTCCTCTGCTGTTACCAACTCCGACTGAATTCGAGCATTACCGCGAGTTAATCGCCACAATCACTGCCCCTTCTTAATCCCCTCCCCCTCCTCGACAGATTCCCCTAGACACTACCCCTGGAGAGCCCCCAGGCTCCCCAATTGCCACCTCAAATCGCCGTCATCCAAAGTAACTCCGGTGACAATTCCGGTGAGCCTCGGCCACGCTGTGCCCTCCTCTCGGCCCTGTAATGTTTGCCGTGTCCTGGCGCGCGTTTTAACCCCGGCCACGTGCCTCCTTTTGCACCAGGTCAACGACACGGTCCAACTCCGGCGAACCTCCTCTGCCACCGTCGTCCATCGCTTGTTCCGGCGAAGGTAGGGTTTCCGCCGCCCCTTTTTGGCCTCTGCTAGACCGTGCTGATCCGTGCACATCTCACTGACCCTCTTGCTAGCTTGTTCGAGCCCAGGTCGACGTCTCCGTCACAGAGCCGCGAGCTCCGCCGCCGACGCAACTCCGGCGAGGGATCGAGGCCAAGCCAGAGCACCCCCCATGCCACCGTAACCTCCATCGAGACCGCCACGACCTCCTCGACCGCTGGTACATGTCCACGGACTCCCCTCCCCTATAGAACCACCGGAACGCCATCGGCCAACGCTCCGCCGCCATGCGCAACTGGTCAGCGCCGCCCGTCTCCGGCGAGGCCACTTGGAACCGTTAGATCATTTGTCTGCGGCTAGGATTAGATCTTAGACGAAGCGGTACGAGCTAATCAGATCCGTCCGTAGTCACTTAAGATCCAACGGCCCGCAGCAGCCGATCCGACCAAACCGGTACGGGCCAATGAGATTGCGCCATGTCGCCCAGGTTATCTGTTTAAATAGAAAATTAGACAGATTTTGTATTAAACTTAGAAAATCCATAACTTTTGATCCACAATTCAGAAAAATGCAAATTTGGTGTCTATGGATTCAGAAAAATATGAAATTTATTATAGAGCCCTTGTTTCACACTTTTGCTTCTAGAAAATTGGAATTATAGGCAGAACGTTTTTAGGAGTATTTTGCTCATAAAAATTGTTCTATAAATTGTTTTGCGTTATTTCTTATGCATTTAGATGAGGTATGTTACCCTCTGTACTGTAGACTCTGTAAGTTATAGAGTGGTGATCATATCATTGCATTTTGCATGCATTCATATTCTTGTAATGTTTTATTGATTGAATTATTGTTGTTGTATTGTTCTTTGTGTAGATTGTGTGGATTGTGAAGTTTGTTGCTGTGAGGGTTGTACCTATTCTCCTAGCTACCAAGGAAAGTGATATTTCATCTCATGTCCTATTATTTTCACTATTGCACTAGTGTTATTTTGGTAGATATTAGCATGATAGGATTATTTATATGTTACTATACTATGCTATGCTACCCTATAGACTATATCTTGGTAGTATCTCCTAGTTGAAAGACTTCGTATGCTAGAGTGCTTAGCCATGCTATTAGAATTCGTGGGTGGAAAATACATATAAGATAGTATGGAAAGATATTATTTTGTTTGACTAAGAAAACAACTAATATTAATGAAACACCTGGGTGGAATGGGACTTGCTTGGATTATGTTGAGTGGTTACTCAGGGGCCATGTCTATGGTCAGCTGGTGTATCACACTTGTGGATGGCCACCCAGGAACAAAGAGATTGGAGACGTTCTTGTCACGAAGCTTCCAGTGCAGCCACATGGCATATGGGCTCTGCCTTGACCAATTAAGTTGCAAGAACTCAGCCAGACGGACATAAGGTGGTAGTTATGATAGGATGGAACGCGTCCGTGGTGGTCTGAGGGATTGCTTCTGAAAAGTCTTGTCTCGATGCATGTCAAGTCTTGTGGGGAAAGTGCACCACCTCTCAAGAGGGTAAAACTAAGTACTTAGCCATGTCCCCGGTTATGGACAATTTCTAAGCCTTAAGACAATGAAGCAGTTCAATAATCTCCTTATCCAAATTTCTCTAAGTTAAAACTTGTGGGTGAACATGGGTAGAGGTTCAGTGATGTCTATCATTGGTACCTTAGTGTTTGAATGAGAAAACTTACTCTTCAAGAACTATAAGTTAAACTAGCTTTTAGCAAAGTTAGCAAAAACCCCACTTAGCCATATATTCATGTAGTTGTTGGATTATACTAAGTATCTATGGTATCACTTGCCAATACAATTCCAAATGTATTGACCCTTGTGGCTGTAACTTATTATGTTGCAGGATACTCTGATGATGAGTAGGGTTGCGGGTCTACACTCGACATGTTTGCCTGTGTCGCATGAAGACAAAGGACTCTATTATTATTATTATATGTAATGTGAACCTTGAGTATCTTAGCCTTGGGCTAAGAGAGTTGTAAGAACCATTATATTCGTGGATATGAAATGTAATAATGACCTTTGTTTCTGTGTACTTCATCTTAAACTGTGGGTGCTAGCATTTCGATCCAGGGACTAGCACTGCAATCACAGGGATCTTACATTATTATGGTGAGATCTTACAAGCATGCATTCTACCACCAGCTTGAAAGTTGCTGCATCACCACACCCACTTGGATGTCTATGTGTATCAATGAGGTTTTGGAAAAGAACACATGCATTGATGCCACTGATATGTTGCTAACATATCTATAATTTTTGATATTCCATGCTTGGTTTTTATCTACTTTCTTATGTTTTGCCCACACTTTGGAGTATTTTTATACAATTTCTTAGACTAACCTATTAACAAGATGACACAGTGCCAGTTGCCTGTTTTCTGCTATTTTTGGTTCTAGGAAAGTGAGAAAATGAATATTCTCGGAATTAGACGGGACAAAATCCAAAGTCAATATTTCACCGAGGGGGACATGGAGCCAGAATACGAGACGGAGAGGGGCCAGAGGGCCGAGAATATCATTTTGCGGCCCGAAAGTTGGGGTGGCTAGGCAACGCGGTACCCAAGTTGATTTTTATCACCGCGATTCGAAAAGTTGGGGCGCCAATTGCTGAGAGGGGTCTTTTGAGTGAATGATGGCCAAACCCAATATTTTCAAATCACGACCGTTAAGTCAGGATATTCTGTTACACTAGTTCCTGCTGTGCCCCTCCTTCGCTGGTCACTCTTCTTAGCCACCATGCACGTGTCGTAGGGGCAAATCCATTATTGTACTTTCCTAACTCTCGACACTAAATGTTGCTACGGTGGCAGTGGCAGTCCCTTTTGTTCCCTTCCCCGACCCTAAATCTGCTAGCAGCGGAGGGCCTTTTTTCTCCCTCCCTCGACACTGAATCCAGTAGCGGCGGCCCAACATGTCTTGCAAGGCGAAGGTTGTAGCTGTTGGAGATATGCCCAAGACGCAATAATAAAGTGGTTATTATTATATCTTTATGTTTATGATAAATGTTTACATCCCATGCTATAATTGTATTATTAGGAAACACTAATACATGTGTGTTTTGTAAACATAAAAGAGTCCCTAGTAAGCCTCTTGTTAAACTAGCTTGTTGATTAATTGATGATCATGGTTTCCTGATCATGGACATTAGGATGTGATTAATAACAAGGTTATATCATTAGGAGAATGATGTGATGGACACACACCCATAGTAAGCATAGCATAAGATCTAGTCATTAAGTTCGTATTGCTGTAAGCTTTCAAATACATAGTAACCTAATCCTTCGACCAAGAGGTTATGTTAATCACCATCACCGGATGGATACTTTGATGACATCAAACGCCGCTTCGTAACTGGGTGGTTATAAAAGTGTCATTGGGTATTCTGAAAGTATGTGTTGAAGCGCATGAACCAAGATTGGGATTTGTCCATCCATATGACGGATAGATATGCTCTGGGCCCTCTCGGTGGAATGTCATCTAGTTAGCTTGCAAGCATGTGACTAGGTCACAAGGGATGACATATCACGGAACGAGTGAAGAGTACTTATCAGTAACGAGGTAGAACTAGGTATGGAGATACCGACGATCAAACCTCGGATAAGTATAGTATCACGAGACAAAGGGAATTGGTTTCGTATGTAAGTGGTTCAATCGATCGCGAAGTCATCGTTGAGTATGTGGGAGCCATTATGGATCTCCAGGTCCCGCTGATGGTTATTGATAGGAGATGTGTCTCTATCATGTCTACATATTCACGAACCGTAGGGTGACACACTTAAGGTTCGAAGTTGTTTTAAGTAGATATGGAATGTGCGTTGGAGACCGAATGTTGTTCGGAGTCTCGGAATGGATCCGGGACATCACGAGGAGATCCGAAATGGTCCGGAGAATAATCCGGAATGGTCCGGAGAATGATCCGGAATGATCCGGAATGGTCCGGAGGAGATCCGGAATGGTCCGGAGAATGATCCGGAATGATCCGGGACATCACGAGGAAATGTTCCGGAGTGTTTGTATGAGGATTCTAGAAGGTTTCGGAATGTTTCAGAAGGTTCTAGAAGATATCTTGGAGTTTCCTTGAAAATCAAGATAGGGATCAAGGAGTCCTGGTGGGTCAAGACTAGGAGTCGTGGGGGAGGAGGACTCCTCCCCCCACTCCCCAATCCGCCGGCCTGGAGGAGGGGAGTCCTACAAGGACTCCCCCTCCCCAGGCGCCCTCCCTCCCTTAAATAGAAGGGCAGGGGCGCCCCCTCCTCCCCTGCTCCCATAACTCCCAATCTCTGCCGCCTCTCTCCTCCACCTTTCTTCTGCACAGGCATAGGCGAAGCCCTGCAGAATTCTCTACTCCACCACCACCACCACGCCGTCGTGCTGCTGGAATTCCGTGGAGAAGATCTACTACCTCCACTGCTCGCTGGAACAGGGAGAGGAAGGTCTTCTTCTACTCCGCACATGTGACCGACTGCGGAAGCGCTACCGAAACGCGGTGCCGGAAGGATCGTCAACTTGACCGATTGCGGGAGCGCTGCCGGAACGCGACACCGGAAGGATCGTCCACACGATCTTGAGATCGGCAAGTGATCGACTACATCAACCACGAGATCTAATCTCGTTAACGCTTTCGGATCTACGAGGGTTAGTTCCTATCTATCTCGTTGCTCATGTCTAATAGATTAGATCTTGGCTTTTATCTAGATTAGATTTGGGTTTTGTTCATTCTTGCGGTAGAATTTTTTTGTTTTCCATGCTACGAACCCATCAGTGGTATCAGAGCCGTATCTATGCGTAGATCTGTTGCACGAGTAGAACACAATGTTTTTGTGGGCATTGATGCTTTTTTTGTCGGTGTCTTAGCGTGTACTTTGCATCTTGCGGCATGGTGGGATGAAGCGGCTCGGGCTAACATTACATGTCATCGCACATGAGACTTGCTCCACGCTTGACGTGCAACTTGCTTTGCACAAGTGGCTTTGCGGGTGTCTGTCTCTCCCACCATAGTTAAGATTCAATTTACAATGAGCATCTTAACAACACTTGTATCAACGTTGTGGTCCTTGTTCGTAGGTAAGATCGGTCTTATGCGAAAGCCCCAAACCACGTAAAACATGCAAAGAAAATTAGAGGCGTCTAACTTGTTTTTGCAGGGGTTTTGTGATGTGATATGGCTATCATGTGATTATGATTATATTTGATGTATGCAATGATCCTTGTTGTAATATGGCAACCGGCAGGAGCCTAATGGTTGTCTTTTAATTCTGTTAAGACCTGCATGTCTATTCATCTTGTAATAGCTTTATTCCAAGTAGTTGTAATAGTTACTAGTGATGATGGACAACCATGAAGCGGCGCCACTGACCTTGATGCAATGCTGGTGATGATGGAGATCATGTTCGTTCTTTGGAGATGGAGATCAAAGGCGCAAGAAGAAAGGGCCATATCATATCACACTTATTATGAATTGCCTGTGATGTTAATCCTTTCTGCATCTTGTATTGCTTAGATTGCGACGGTAGCATTATAAGATGATCCCTCTCACTAAATATCAAGTGATAAAGTGTTCATCCTTATTTGGCACCGTTGCTAAGACTCGTCGTTTCGAAGCATCTCGTGATGATCGGGTGTGATAGACTCTACGTGTGCATACAACGGGTGCAAGCCAGATTTGCACATGCGGAAACTAAGGTTAACCTTGACGAGCCTAGCATGTACAGACATGGTCTCAGAACACGGAATACCGAAAGGTAAAGCATGAGTCATATGGATGATATGATGAACATGTTGATTGTTCGCCTTTAAAGCTACATCATCTCACGTGATGATCGGACTTGGTGTAGTGGATTTCGTTCGTGTAATCACTAAAACAACTTGAGGGATGTTGTTTTTGAGTGGGAGTTCATTTGTAATTTGGATTAGTAGAACTCAATTTATCATAAACACAATCAAACTGAATTTGCATAGTTTGTTGTAGTCATTGGCATTCGTTCACCACCTTACGCTTAGTCATAGTTGAGATAGTAGAACTATAGAAATTCTGGATATTTACTTTACGAACTGGTATCGTATTGTTTTGAATGTCAATTTAAAGTTTATAAGTCCTATTGCAAACTTTCAGCAAACTCTATTTGCTCCATGAAGGTTAATAAGTAGTATTAAATCAAGAGTAACAATTCCAGTGTTAGTATCTGATGCATCATGTTTGCCTCCATGATTCTTGATACTCAAAAAGATTGTTTTTAATATCAAGTTTATCTAAGAGCTGAAAGCAATATTTCAGAAACCATCATATGTGAAAGGTATTGCGATATCTAAAACAATGTGTTGGTTACACCATGATAGAGTATACGTCCTCATATTTGATGAGAATTTGTGAAGGTTGGAGACGCTAGTCGTCCTAATCCTCCAAAAGGTTTTGAAAAAGAAACATTATACTCGCAATTCACCTTTATAAGCTATAGCAGCTTGATCATGAAAGTTGTCATTATAAGGATGAATAGAAGATGTAAGTAAAATGTTTACTACACTAAAAGATTACTAAAGAATGGATTTTTGAAAGAACACCAAACATTTGATGATGGTGATCCACCTCAAAGTGCAAGTCCAAAGGTATTAGTAATTAACTATATACGCTTTGTTCCATGTGTCATGTTGATGACACCACTATTGATGTTGATAAATTCTTTTAAAAGAAAAGGAATTGCTGAAAGAGAATCTATAAAATATTTGGCAGAAAATAAAAGGTTGGAGATGTCCAACTTAGGCATATAGAAGATATACATGTTATGGTTGTATTCCTTGATTGTTAAACAATGTGGTTCTCCGGTATTGGATACCGAATTGGTTGGTATGAAGTGTCATACAGGACAACACAAATCATGAACTCCAATGGCCTAAGTAACTAGCAAGAGAATATGTGATGATGTTCATCGAAAACAAACAAAGGGTTGTTGTGTTGCTCGTTAACATCAAAGCTTGCCTTCAAGATTTGTTTCAATAATTGTTATTTTGATCAGGTATTATGACGACAAAAGGTTGTTCAAATAATTACCGTATTCCATAATAGATGGATGATATACAAGTCTGGTTGGAGAAATAACGACCATAAAACTAATGCTAAAATGTCACAAGACAAATGATTGAAAGATCACTTGCGAAGTGACATCGCTGTTTAAATTATATTGAAAGGGATACATGAAGAAACTCCATGTTGATGGATTTTTGGAGTCTTTGATTTGGATCAAATGACGCTTGTGACACTTTCCTGGAGATAATTAAAACTCCGTTCGTAGGCCAAAAGAGGAACGGACGACTAACTGATTGGAATTTGTACATATTGATGTATATAGTTCATTATGTGTAGTCGTGGGCGATGGATTTCAACTTAATATGCTTTCTCCGAAGATTTGAGTGAGTATATGTATATACTTACTCAATAAGGAAGAAGTATGAAACATTTGAAAAATGTTCAAAGACTTTCAAGATGAAGTGGAAAATCATTGTAACAAGAAAATAAAAGAGTTTATGATTGGATCATAAAGAAAGATGTTTGAGTTACAAGATTAGCAAAACACCTAAGTTTTGAGGAATCATTCCATGGATTTGCATTTGCCAAAACACCACAGGAGTATGGAGTGTTCGAGATATGTAATGAAACCTTGTTTTACATGGTAAGATCAAAGGTGTCATTTATAAAACTGCCATTATATATTAAAGATTAAAGCTTTAGTGACTACCGCTTTTACACTGAAAAGAGCTCCATCGTGATCCATTGAAATGACACCATATGAGTTATGGTTTGGGATAAAACCCGGATTGTCTTTTCTTAAATTTTGGTATGCTATGCATAAGTAAAATGTTTACAACCAAAGTCGGATAAGCACGTCTTTGTAGGTTATTCCAAAGAATTTGTTGGGACTTTCTCCATAACGCCGAGGACAAAAGAGTTTGTCGCTTGGAACGTCAAGTTTCTTGAGGAGGAATTTTTCGTGAAAAGTTAAGTGGGAGGACAATAGAACTTTGATAAGGTTGTTGAACCTTAGTTATATATGCTAAGAAGCGCAGCGCCGGGAAGTGTCCCGGTGGCGCCCACAATGCTCATGGCTCTCGTGATTACAAAAGGTGTGATCTCGGAGATTAGAGTTCCTATAGAACCGTATGGGTCGGTAAGAATCAAATAGTAAGATTTGATAAACAAATCGTTATTGTTTTGACAATGATAAACCGACTACATGCAAAGAAGCGATGATGGGCCCTGACTCCATAAAATGACTAGAAGTCATAGAATCCATGATAGTATCCATACACGAGAAATCAAGTTTCTGAACTTGGAAGACCCTCCGAAAAGGCGTGAAGCCTATCGGTCGTGTTTGGATCTATAAAGAAATAGACATGGATGTTTCAAATCTATGAAATAGTCGACATGTCGGAAAGAGTTTACGACAATGTTCAAGGAATTGACTATGATAAGATTTGATCTTTCATAGCGATATTTAGTCTGGACGGATTAATGTAGCAACCACTACATATATTTTGGTATATGGTAGTTGAACAAACAAAACAAGTTCTTCTAATAGAATGGTTACCTAGGACGTGTACATGACACCATCCAAAGGATTTTGTTAATTCAAAGGATGCTAAAAGAGTATGCTAAACTTCAATAGTTGAAGTAAGCATAGCGGAGTTGGAATCTTCACCATGGTGAAACTGTTAAAAGAGTTTAAATTCATCGGAGATGATGAAGATGCTTGCATTTGCAAGAAATTAAGTGGGAGCGCTGAGACATATTTCTAATACATTATGTATAGGACATATTGTTGATTAGAAATGATGTATCTTTTATTGACAACAGGTTAAGAATTTCATTTTGATGAAAGACTTAGGCATAACCCAAGAATTAGGCATCAATGTCTATATGGATAGATTGAGGCGCTAATATGGTTTTGCATAATGTACATAGATAAGATGTTGAATGAGTTCAATATGGAAACAACAAGAAAGGTTCTTGACGCACGGAAAGGACTGAATCAAGATTTCAAGTGTGTTGACACGAGATTCAAGTGTTTTGACACTTGGTGAAATCACAAGAATATTTTGATCAATCATTCTTTGAGATGTACACATCCAGATATGTCCTATGCTCTAAATGTTATGAGCATATACCAGAATGATTCATAAGATGATCATTGGACAATAGTAAAGATATTCTTATGAGCTTTGGAAGAACTAAGAATATATCATGTATAAGTGACAAATCGTTAAAGGTATTTCATTATAAAGTGTTACATTGATACTAGTTTTGTCACCAGATGCAAATTAAGTTTATCTCAATTTAAACTATGGGTGGCACAATGTAATGGAAAGGAAGTTCCATAACGGATTTGGTTGAAATACCAAAGTTAAAACATTGTGACAGATACTACAACAAAAGGCTAAGTATATAACTGCTGTAGTAGTAGCATAGGAGGGCATTTGTGTCAAGTAGTTTGTTATCAAATTAGGTGTGGTTCCTAGCGGGCTAATACTATGAAAATATATTCTGTGACAATAATATCAACATATTTTGAGCCGAAGGAACTCAAGGTTTCACCAAAGGACCAAATTTATACAATGCCATCTCATTGGAGAATAAGTAATGCGTAGAGACGCAAGGACATACAAATACACATGGACCTGGAAGTGTCAGATCCGAAGATTATGTTTACCACTAGCAATAGTGTCTATACAACACCATAAAGCCATAGGTGTTGAATGCACAAGTTTTTAACTAGATTATTGACTCTAGTGCAAGTGGGAGACTGTTGGAGATATGCCCAAGAGGCAATAATAAAGTGGTTATTATTATATCTTTATGTTTATGATAAATGTTTACATCCCATGCTATAATTGTATTATTAGGAAACACTAATACATGTGTGTTTTGTAAACATAAAAGAGTCCCTAGTAAGCCTCTTGTTAAACTAGCTTGTTGATTAATTGATGATCATGGTTTCCTGATCATGGACATTAGGATGTGATTAATAACAAGGTTATATCATTAGGAGAATGATGTGATGGACACACACCCATAGTAAGCGTAGCATAAGATCAAGTCATTAAGTTCGTATTGCTGTAAGCTTTCAAATACATAGTAACCTAATCCTTTGACCATGAGGTTATGTTAATCACCATCACCGGATGGATACTTTGTTGACATCAAACACCGCTTCGTAACTAGGTGGTCATAAAGGTGTCATTGGGTATTCTGAAAGTATGTGTTGAAGCGCATGAACCAAGATTGGGATTTGTCCATCCATATGACGGATAGATATGCTCTGGGCCCTCTCGGTGGAATGTCATCTAGTTAGCTTGCAAGCATGTGACTAGGTCACAAGGGATGACATATCACGGAACGAGTGAAGAGTACTTATCAGTAACGAGGTAGAACTAGGTATGGAGATACCGACGATCAAACCTCGGATAAGTATAGTATCGCGAGACAAAGGGAATTGGTTTCGTATGTAAGTGGTTCAATCGATCGCGAAGTCATTGTTGAGTATGTGGGAGCCATTATGGATCTCCAGGTCCCGCTGATGGTTATTGATAGGAGATGTGTCTCTATCATGTCTACATATTCACGAACCGTAGGGTGACACACTTAAGGTTCGAAGTTGTTTTAAGTAGATATGGAATGTGCGTTGGAGACCGAATGTTGTTCGGAGTCTCGGAATGGATCCGGGACATCACGAGGAGATCCAGAATGGTCCGGAGAATAAGATTCATATATAGAGGATAATTTTCTAAGTTAGGAAATGTTCCAGAGTGTTTGTATGAGGATTCTAGAAGGTTTCGGAATGTTCCGGAAGGTTCTAGAAGATATCTTGGAGTTTGCTTGAAAATCAAGATAGGGATCAAGGAGTCCTGGTGGGTCAAGACTAGGAGTCGTGGGGGAGGAGGACTCCTCCCCCCACTCCCCAATCCGCCGACCTAGAGGAGGGGAGTCCTACAAGGACTCCCCCTCCCCAGGCGCCCTCCCTCCCTTAAATAGAAGGGCAGGGGCGCCCCCTCCTCCCCTGCTCCCATAACTCCCAATCTCTGCCGCCTCTCTCCTCCACCTTTCTTCTGCACAGGCATAGGCGAAGCCCTGCAGAATTCTCTACTCCACCACCACCACCACGCCGTCGTGCTGCTGGGATTCCGTGGAGAAGATCTACTACCTCCGCTGCTCGCTGGAACGGGGAGAGGAAGGTCTGCTTCGACTCCACACGTGTGACCGACTGCGGAAGCGCTGCCAAAACGCGGCGCCGGAAGGATCGTCAACTTGACCGACTGCGGGAGCGCTGCCAGAACGCGACACCGGAAGGATCGTCCACACGATCTTGAGATCAGCAAGTGATCGACTACATCAACCACGAGATCTAATCTCGTTAACTCTTTCCGATCTACGAGGGTTAGTTCCTATCTATCTCGTTGCTCATGTCTAATAGATTAGATCTTGGCTTTTATCTAGATTAGATCTGGGTTTTGTTCGTTCTTGCGGTAGAATTTTTTTGTTTTCCATGCTACGAACCCATCAGTAGCTACGTTGCCGACTCAAAAGGGTCCGTCGGGGCCCAAGTCTGGGGCTCAACGCGTAGCAGCGGCGAGGTCTTCAACCCCGGTTAGCGAGGAGGCCAGCAACTATTCTACTCCCAAGGTACCTAGGAGCAGCGGGTTGAAGTGAACAGCAAGGCTGGCGGCGGATTGTTCGGCTCTGGTGGGCGGATGCAGCACTCAGATCTTGAAGAACAAAACCCGGGAGAAGAGCGAGAGGTGAATTTTTCTTATCTGTGCCTTATCTTGCAAGTAGATGAGTTACGGCATAATAGAATCTAATGAACTGAAATGTTCCACTTTTTAATCAAATTAGGCACATCTTTGATACAAGGGACCTATATGAGTTCACAGTTCATGTTCGGCAGTACACTGCAAAGCTTGATTTTGGTTGCGATAGGGTTGTGTTCGGGCAAGATGTGCATCTGCTTGTGAATTGCAAAGAGGTTGTGTCTGTTTCGTAGCTGGTAGATATGCTTGCCGCTAGAATTCCCTGGGGTTCTAGACAGAGGACAAAATTGGTGTGGCGCAACATGAATGATACCTATCAGCAAATTGAGCACTTCCATGAGCTTCAGATGGTTTGGGAGTGTCCTGCAGCTGATCGTAAGGTGAAAGTTGAAGCGATGATTGATGATATGTACGCAGATGCTGGAGATCTTGCTGCCAAAGCTTCTGCTCCTAGAGAATACGGACCAATAGATGTTGATCTAGATAAGTTCAGTATACACATAGAGGTGGATTAATACATGGCAAAACTTGATGAGGGAGTTAATAAGCTAGTTTCGTCATGTACTGTGGAGATCACTGTCGATTCCAAAAACATAACTCTTGATGAGATGAGAGAGATTATCGGTAAGGAAATCAGTATTGGCCTTAAGAAGATGGCAAAAATCTGGTGGTGGCATCATAAGAAGCAGCAATTCTTAGATGTTTTGGATACTGCAGATCTTATGGAGATTATGCCGCGAAAGAAGCGAACTAGGAAGGTGTTCTTCCCTTGTACCATTTCTGATGTTGTTGAACAGGTTATAGTGGATGTAGATGCCCCTGTAGTGGCTGAACAGAATGAGGTGGTCGACGTTGATGAGATCTGATGAGAGCTGCTACCCTAGGCTTGTCATATGGACCGCGGGGTTCCCCTGCCTGTATTTGTAATATTGACTGCTATTGCATTTAGAGCATGCTTCTGTGATTATGTTTGTTGAGAGATTGTGATATAATGATGTGCGAGCTATTGAGATTTTCGGAGATGTCACTCACTGAAACCATCGTTGTTGTAATAAGACATAAGTACATTGTAGTTGACATGATTATGTTTCTTAAGATGACGTACCGTACTTGTTTCTGTTATTATGTTTGTTGGGACATTGTAATATAATGTTTTGTGAAACCATGACTAGACTAGTGATGAATAAATACATTGTAGTTGACATGATTATGTTTCTTGAGATGATGTACTGTACTTGTTTCTGTTATTTTGTTTGCTGAGAGACTGTAATGTAATGTTTTGCGAAACCATGACATGACAAGTGATGTGTAAGTACCTTGTAGTCGACATGTTTTTGTTTCTTGAGTTGATGTAATATACTTGTTTTTGTGATTACGTTTGTTGAGAGATTTATGTTTTGTGAAACCATGTTGAGGTTATGTTTGTTGAGAGATTATAATGTAATGTTTTGTGAAACCATGACTAAAGAAGTTATGCATAAGTACCTTGTAGTTGACATGATTTTGTTTCTTTGGATGATGTAATATAATGGTATGTTTTCGTTAGGCAATGAAATTGGGATGGAGGGAGTGCATGTTTAATATTTGAAATGAGAATGTGTGAAGAAAATACATATCAGGCAGGAGACAGTAATATAGGGACAGGGCATGGTATCCATTAAACTATTGTAACATGCCAATTTAGTCATTGTTGCAACGGTAGAAGGGCTCTCTCTCTCTCTCTCACCAACGCCGACGCCATCGCCGTCGCCTACGACGACGCATTCGCCATGCTGTCCTTGAATGGCGAGGACGACCAGTCAAGCAGCGACAACCTTCTCTTCGACATCGAGTATTCCTTCCATGATGTGAGTTCCTCTGTTTTCTCGGGCTAGGGTTAGGCAATGGTAAATCTCTCGATCTGAGCTCCATATGTGCATGAAATCGTGTTCGATTTCAGCTTTGCGTTTACCTATAGGTACCAAGGGCGATCTACGACTCCGAATGGGAGGGCCTAGATCTCGATGGAGAAGTGCCATGTGACTATGGGCTAAAACTGAGGAGATATGTTTCATTCGAAGGCAGTAACACTGGGAGAAGGTTTTTGGGCTGTACAATTCAGGTTTGTTCACATTATGTGCAATTGTGACATGAAGTAAAATGTATCGTGCATGTTCATAACACTATAGTGTTTGTGTTTTTAGGTTGGCCCGGTGTGTAAAGCAGTAGAGTGGGTGGATCATGAGTAGCCAGATGCACTTAAGAAATGTTTGGCACAGTTATGGGAGATGTATGAGTTGGAAAGGTCGGGGAGATTTACTGATGTAAGTGATGCAGCTGAAAAAAATTACAAGCTGTCGGTACGAAATAAGGAGCTGGAACAAGAAATCAAGAATTTGCAGTCAGAGCTAACTGACAGAATCGATGTGAGCTTGGTTGTTGGAACTGCAAAGAAGCTTCAGGATAGTCACAGGTTGCTGATTCATAATGCAAAAAAGGAGAGGGATCAACTCAGGGAAGACAAGAAGAAGCTAGAGTACTGCATTGCGGATCTGTTGAAGGAACTGAAGAAGCCGCGCGAGGGTGAACAAGTACAGACTATAGAGGATAAAGGAAATTCGAGATGAATAATTTATGTTGTGCCAATGTCTGAAACTAGTTAATTGTAAGACTTGAAGTTGCGCTTTCCGAACTAAGCCAAACTCAATCCTCGAGCAAACTAATTTCAGACGAACACACATATCGTGCATAGACTTAAGTTCACGCTTACAAAATCACCACTTCAGAGGATAAACCAGGCAGTTCAATACTAATTAGACATATGTTGTGTTCAAGTGAGCTTGGCCTGGAGCTGCATGTTTTCCTCCCTAAGATTGGCCAGCTCCTTCAGTACTATGTCGTGCTTTAGCTGTAGGTTCCAGCGCTCCATCACAGATTGGAGAATTTTGTCCGTAAACATATAATTTTCCTCCAAGATCCCTTTAATGATCTTCGTATGCTTCCTAGCCGAGGAGCGACCTTCACTGTGTAGCTTCGCCTAGTCGGTGTTTAACAGAAAGGACCGCGACTTCAGCACGCAGTTGGTCAAAGGCCAGTTTCTAGGAATTCTGTTTCTCCCTTTGGATTGCTATCTTGTCATTTATCCAGGTCGCCAAGTCCTGGTTGATCTTTCGCCTCTTTCCCTGCAACAAAAATACATAGTATGGTTTGTTCAGTTCACCAGGACAAGCTGGTTAGTTTCCATAATTAACTGAATCGACTAGTGGCACTGTCATAATTTCAAGGAAGAAGCATTCTAGGACTAATCAACATTTTATGAATCGACTAGTTGCACTGTCATAATTTCCATTTCGAAGACAAATAAGATTTATCAACAGTTTAGTGTGCTGTGGGTTTTTCCCAATATCACCAAATAGTAGTGGGAGAGTGGCAAAATCATAATGCAGAAACCCATGTCTAGATACATAATGGAAAGAGAACATGGTGTCCATTCATGAACGTGAACACCAACACATGTCCAGATAGATAAGGAGTTGCCCTAGCATCCTTATTGCACCCTATAATGGCAAGCAGACATGGGCATTGCTCCATGAACCCTAAACATTACAAAAGGATAGGAGGACGAACTGATATTTGTGTCCCCGCTAACGGGAATCGGACTTGGGCATTGCTCCGATACGCCTCTAGACATGCCCTTAGCTCCTCGTTCTCTTTCCGAACACCCTCGAGTACGGTGATCCCTCTGCTCATGTCCGCCTTCATCTCCTTGACTGCATCCAGGCAACGGTTCCTGTCATGGTAGGCTCGGATGGTATCCTTGGTTTCCTCGATGCGTCCTCTGAGTGCCTCGCTGACTTCGTCCTGTAGGAGAATGCACCTTTCCACGAGATTCTTCTTCTCCTCCATGAGCTTGTCGATTATCTTGATGGCCTGTTCTTGCCTGTTCATGTTACGGTCGAGCACTTTCTGCAGCCTAACGACGTCACTTGCAAAATCTAGCGAGATCTCCTTCTACACAGATAATTCCTTGCATAGGCTCTCATTAGCTTGGGTGAGGGAGCGTGCAAGCTCATGTTGGTTGGCAATCTTGGAACTGATCGCGGCTACCTTGTCACGGTACTCGGCCTTCGATCGCTGCATCGTTCATGTTAATTGAAATAGGAATTCTACAATTACACTCCAGGTCCCAGGTGAATACTAATACAGATCAAAAAAATCCCCGTTGAATCTATTGGCCGCAGTGTTAAAAAATGGACCTAGAGATCTTTTCATGACCACGATAAACTAATCCTAATCACTAAAAATCCATAGTGAATCTATGAACATCGGTATTAAAGAAAGACCAAGAGATCCTGTCATATTCATGAAAACTAATACAACTCGCAAAATAAGAAGAAAAACCAATGCGGGGCGGACAGCATCTAAGAAATCCACATCATAACTCAGAGAAATAACAGTTTGGAGATTTGCTACCTCGCTAAGACATGGAACGGGGCCGAACAGGTCCTGCAACATCTCCGTTGTGGTGGATTCGGGCTCCACGGCCGACCTGTAATACGTAGAAGAGGAAGAGCCAGAAGAAGAAGAAAAACAAGAAGAAGCTGATTAAGATCATGATGGAGAGGGAGATGGAGAAGAAGTAGAATAAGGAGACCATACTGGGAGGAGCCCTCGCCTTCTAAAACATTCGGCGCCATTGTCGGGGGAGATTGGGACTCAATGAGAGGGTGGGCTTGAGCGGCTGGTAGAGCAAGAAGTGCCTCGCGGCGATTTCTCTCCCTTTTCTCCGCGAGGATCGTCGACCGGCCTCCCCCTCCTCAGTGGAGCCATGGCTTGCAGGGTGAGTGTGGCAGCGGCAGGAGGAAGGAGATAGTGATTATTAGTATGGGAGAAGATTTAAGAGTACAGGCCGTGGTCGAGTAGTACTAGTACTATTATACAAGAACACCGTGTATGGTCTACCTTCTCAAAGAAGCCATGGTCGCAGGGGTACGGAATCGATGGGACTTGACTTTATTGCAGTGGACACTTCAATAGTCTTCGGCGCTGCCCAAAATCCAGCATATAATAAGGGCAGTGCGAGCCGGGTGGTCGTCATGCGAATCGGCGCGCACATCCCGCTTGCGTGTGTCACGTATTGATGGGGCAATGACGCACGCAACTGCTGCACGATCACATCGGCACATCCAACTCCGTCGAACTCCACGTGATAGGCACGCACGGGATATTTATGAGTCTAGAATACGCTATGCCACTTTTGTTGTGATCAAATTATGTTCAGTACGCGAGATATTACTTTTTTTTATAATCGACAAATGCATGTGTGGACACGACGCACGAAACCGCTGCTCGTCCTTGATCAGATTGGCACCCCACTCTGTGTACCCGCCATCGACCATTCGGAACAACTACCTCGAGCACGATGCCCCCTCTCCGTGGCATTGGCAGGTCCAAGCCATCCACTAACCGTCCTGCGTCCCCGGCTCTTCGCTGCATCGTCTGCGCTTGTGAGTCGCCTGTTGAGGCAGCACGTCGTGTCCGACCACGCTAGGATCCATCGACATCGGCACTTGGGGACACCGCGACGTCGAAGCTCGTATCGGCCGCGCAGGAGGAGCGTGGGGTACCTGCAGCATCGGACTAGCACAAAGCAACAGCTAGGACGGGGCCGCGTGTTGCACCAGCGAGTAGGGATAAGAAGAGGAACGAGAAGAAGACCAGGAAGAAGAGAGGAGATAGCTATTTGGATGAGTCCGACTCAGCCAACGAGGAGGCGTTCATCGATCAGTTGGAGGCAGAAGCGAAGGAGAGTGACGTGGACCTGTGGGGCTACGAAGAGGAGGAGGAGGAGAACTCCGACGAGGATATAGCACGCTATTCGAGGAAGGGGCAGTGTCGAGTTGTCAGAGAAGGACACCTACAATGGCGATGGCAGGTACCATGGCGTTGACGAAGACGAGGACAAATCGGAAGATGAAGACGATGGCTTGTTCGAAATATGATCATTTATTTTATTTATTTTTGTTAGATTGATGGATTTTCACTTATTAATGGAGGTAAAGTATTGGTTGCACGGATGGACAGATTGACCATGCATAAAAAATTTGGAGAAGGGAGGGGTTATCCTGTGCGTTGGATCACATGGTATCAACGGTTGGTGGAGACGATCTGCGTGACATCTGTGTAAGCCAATCAGGGCATAGCACCCAGAGTGAGCACATGTTTGGGATCTCCACACGTTTGGGCTTTTGTGAGATTTGTGACCGAGAGAGAGGGAAAATCTCTTTTCACAATCCACATATGGATCCACCAGTACCATTCAAATGTGTGCTCTTTTTACTAGCAACAACCAGAGTCATTGCATGTGTGTTCTCTTCAGAGACTACACATGGATCCACCAGTCCCATTGCATGTGTGTTCTTTTTAGTAACAACAACTGAGACATTTCATGACTATTCTTTTCACATACCACATATGGATCCACTAGTGTCATTGAAATTTGTGTTCTCTTTAGAGACCACACATGGATCCACCAGTGCCATTGCATGTGTGTTTTTTTCACATACTATATCTGGATCCACTAGTGTCATTGCATGTGTGTTCTTGTTAGTAACAACAACTAGAGTCATTTCATGTGTGTTCTTTTCACATACCACATATGGATCCACTAGTGTCATTGAAATGTGTGTTCTCTTCAGAGACCATACATGGATCCACCAGTGTCATTGCATGTATGTTCTTTTCACTAACAACAACTAGTGTCATTGCATGTGTGTTCTTTTCACATACCACATATGGATCCACCAGTGTCATTACATGTGTTCTCTTTTCACAATCCACCTATGGATCCACCAGTGTCATTGCATGTGTGTTCTTTTTAGTATCAACAACCAGAGTCATTAAAATGTGTGTTCTTTTCACATACCACCTATTGGATCCACCAGTGTCATTGCATGTGTGTTCTTTCTTGTAACAACAACCAGAGTCATTGCATGTGTGTTCTTTTCACATACCACATATGGATCCACCAGTGTCATTGAAAAGTGTGTTCTCTTCAGAGACCACACATGGATCCACCAGTGTCATTGCATGTATATTCTTTTCACTAACAACAACTGGAGTCATTGCATGCGTGTTCTTTTCACATACCACATATGGAACCACCAGTGCCATTGCAAGTGTGCTCTTTTCACAATCCACATATGGATCCACCAGTGTCATTGCATGTGTGTTCTTTTTACTAAGAACAACTGGAGTCATTTCATGACTTTTCTTCTCATATACCACATCTGGATCCACCAGTGTCATTGCATTTGTGTTCTCTTCAAAATCCACACATGGATCCACTAGTGTCATTGCATGTGTGCTCTTTTTAGTAACAACAACCAGAGTCATTGCATGCGTGCTCTTTTCACAATCCACCTATGGATCCACCAGTGTCATTGCATGTGTGTTCTTTTTAGTAACAACAACCAGAGTCATTGAAATGTGTGTTCTTTTCACATACCACCTATGGATCCACAAGTGTCATTGCATGTGTGTTCTTTTTAGTAACAACAACCAGAGTTATTGCATGTGTGTTCTTCTCACATACCACATATGGATACACCAGTGTCATTGAAATGTGTGTTCTCTTCAGAGACCACACTGTGATCCACCAGTGTCATTGCATGTATGTTCTTTTCACTAACAACAACTAGAGTCATTGCATGTGTGTTCTTTTCACATACCACATATGGATCCACCAGTATCATTGCATGTCTGCTCTTTTCACAATCCACCTATGGATCCACCGGCGTCATTGCTGTGTGTTCTTTTTAGTATCAACAACTAGAGTCATTGAAATGTGTGTTCTTTTCACATACCATATATTGATCCACCAGTGTCATTGCATGTGTGTTCTTGTTAGTAATAACAACTAGAGTCATTGCATGTGTGTTCTTTTCACATACCACATATGGATCCACCAGTGTCATTGAAATGTGTGTTCTCTTCAGAGACCACACATGGATCCACCAGTGTCATTGCATGTATGTTCTTTTCACTAACAACAACTAGTGTCATTGCATGTGTGTTCTTTTCACATACCACATATGGATCCACCAGTGTCATTGCATGTGTGCTCTTTTCACAATCCACCCATGGATCCACCAGTGTCATTGCATGTGTGTTCTTTTTAGTATCAACAACCAGAGTCATTGAAATGTGTGTTCTTTTCACATACCACCTATTGGATCCACCAGTGTCATTGCATGTGTGTTCTTTTTTTAACAACACCCAGAGTCATTGCATGTGTGTTCTTTTCACATACCACATATGGATCCACCAGTGTCATTGAAAAGTGTGTTCTCTTCAGAGACCACACATGGATCCACCAGTGTCATTGCATGTATATTCTTTTCACTAATAACAACTGGAGTCATTGAATGCGTGTTCTTTTCACATACCACATATGGAACCACCAGTGCCATTGCATGTGTGCTCTTTTCACAATCCACATATGGATCCACCAGTGTCATTTCATGTGTGTTCTTTTACTAAGAACAACTGGAGTCAGTTCATGATTTTTCTTCTCATATACCACATATGGATCCACCAGTGTCAGTGCATTTGTGTTCTCTTCACAATCCACACATGGATCCACTAGTGTCATTGCATGTGTTCTCTTTTTAGTAACAACAACCAGAGTCATTGCATGTGTGCTCTTTTCACAATCCACCTATGAATCCACCAGTGTCATTGCATGTGTGTTCTTTTTAGTAACAACAACCAGAGTCATTGAAATGTGTGTTCTTTTCACATACCACCTATGGATCCACAAGTGTCATTGCATGTGTGTTCTTTTGAGTAAGAACAACTAGAGTCATTGAAATGTGTGTTCTTTTCACATACCATATATGGATCCACTAGTGTCATTGCATGTGTGTTCTTGTTAGTAACAACAACTAGAGTCATTGCATGTGTGTTCTCTTCAGAGACCACACATGGATCCACAAGTGTCATTGCATGTATGTTCTTTTCACTAACAACAACTAGTGTCATTGCATGTGTGTTCTTTTCACATACCACATATGGATCCACCAGTGTCATTGCATGTGTGCTCTTTTCACAATCCACCCATGGATCCACCAGTGTCATTGCATGTGTGTTCTTTTTAGTATCAACAACCAGAGTCATTGAAATGTGTGTTCTTTTCACATACCACCTATTGGATCCACCGGTGTCATTGCATGTGTGTTCTTTTTAGTAACAAGAACTAGAGTCATTGCATGTGTGTTCTTTTCACATGCCACATATGGATCCACCAGTGTCATTGAAATGTGTGTTCTCTTTAGAGACCACACATGGATCCACCAGTGTCATTGCATGTATATTCTTTTCACTAACAACAACTGGAGTCATTGCGTGCGTGTTCTTTTCACATACCACATATGGAACCACCAGTGCCATTGCAAGTGTGCTCTTTTCACAAACCACATATGGATCCACCAGTGTCATTGCATGTGTGTTCTTTTTACTAAGAACAACTGGAGTCATTTCATGACTTTTCTTCTCATATACCACATATGGATCCACCAGTGTCATTGCATTTGTGTTCTCTTCACAATCCACACATGGATCCACTAGTGTCATTGTATGTGTGCTCTTTTTAGTAACAACAACCAGAGTCATTGCATGTGTGCTCATTTCACAATCCACCTATGGATCCACTAGTGTCATTGCATGTGTGTTCTTTTTAGTAACAACAATAAGAGTCATTGAAATGTGTGTTCTTTTCACATACCAGCTATGGATCCACTAGTGTCATTGCATGTGTGTTCTTTTTAGTAACACCAACCAGAGTTATTGTATGTGTGTTCTTCTCACATACAACATATGGATCCACCACTGTCATTGAAATGTGTGTTCTCTTCAGAGACCACACATGGATCCACAAGTGTCATTGCATGTATGTTCTTTCACTAACAACAACTGGTGTCATTGCATGTGTGTGCTTTTCAGATATCACATATGGATCCACCAGTGTCATTGCATGTGTGCTCTTTTCACAATCCACCCATGGATGCACCAGTGTCA